>CAUYQU010090500.1:0-24816 GCA_963574635.1 Cheracebus regulus
CATGGGGAGAAATGGCAGATATAGGTGAAGGGGAGGAAGGCAACAAATTACACTGCCACGTGTGTACCTATGCAACAATATTGTATGTTCTTCACATGTACCCCAAAACCTAAAATGCAATAAAAAAAAATAAAAAAAAAAATAAAAAAAATAAAAAAAAAAAAAACCATAGTCAACAAAACCTCTGCACTGCTGCTCATTACCAGCACTTATTTCTCCTTTGGTCTGTTACAAAGAAAAAATGCTGACTGAAATTGTGCAGATATGTAGAATCAGTTACTATGTACTGTGGATTGGTCTTAAATCATCTACAAAAGGGTTCTAACATAAAATGTAAATGTAATACTACCAGTATGACATAATGAAGCATAGTTTTGTAAAATCTACTATACTATAACCTTTTTACACTGATGTTTAAAGCACTAAAAAGAATTATACAAACTTATTGTATCACTATACAAAATATTAATGACTCAGAAAAGTTAGAAATAATACAAATGTATATCACAGGTGTCCTAAAATTGGTATCAATTTATTGGAAAGTATTAGAGCATTTGTATCTACTGCATTTAACCTAAAGAAAAATATTTTCCAATATCAAGTTACTTAAATAGTTAAGTTTCTGAAGTTTCTTCTTAAAATAACTTATTTGAGTGGGGGGAAGGGAGGCCTTCATTCTGTTGCCCAGGCTGCAGTGTAGTAGCGCAATCACAGCTCACTGCAGCCACGACCTCCTGGGCCTAATCAATCTGCCTGCTTCAGCCTCCCGAGTACCTGGGTCTACAGGTGCACACTACCATCCCCAGCTAATTTTTAAATTTTTTGTACAAACAGGATTTTGCCATGTTGCCAGGCTGGTCTCGAACTTCTGGGCTCGGCCTCCCAAAGTGCTGGGATTACAGGCGTGAGCCACTGCGCCCAGCCTGTTAACTTTTGTAGGGGGGGGAAAAGAAAAAAAAAATACACACACACAGCCAAAGCTCTTGATGAATCATAATGTACCTAGAAATTTGCTCTCAGAATAATTGGTTATTACTCTGTCACTGTATTTAAAACTCAGTAACTCCTAAGATACTGTGAAATATCTTGTATAGCCTTTTAAGATAGCTAAAATATTACAATCATATCAGTAGCTGAATGAGGAATTATTTTCTAAAAGCCATCTATAGAACACAGTAAGAATGCAGTAACTTCTGAAAGATCAAAGAGCTGCTTGATTTTACTTCCCAAGTTTGGTATACTGAAATATATTAGGAATTCAATTCCAGGATATTTGTGGCACCACACATAAGGCAGAAATGACAAAAAGACACTGTAGAAAAATGGGAGCATCTAACCAAAAATACCAAATTTGGGGAGGTAAATGATTACAGGATTGATAATGTCCAGAATTCACTGTAGAGGATGATAAAAGACTGAATCAATTCTAACTGTAATGTGTAAAAATGTTAAACTGGCAGGGTACAGTGGCTCACACCTAATCCTAGCACTTTGGAAGGCCAAGGCAGGCAGATCACTTGAGATCAATAGTTCGAGACCAGGTGAAACCCCATCTCTACTAAAAATACAAAAAATAGCCAGGGCATGGTGGCACATGCCTGTAATCTCAGCTACTCAGGAGGCTGAGGCAGGAGAACCGCTTGAACCTGGGAGGCAGAGGCTGTAATGAGCTGAGATCGTGCCACTGCACTCTACCCTGGGTGACAGAGCGAGACTGTGTCTAAATAAATAAAGTTAAATTGACTTGATTTCAAAATAAAACTCCAATTTGATCTTATATACAGTTGCAAAAATCTAACTGTAAAAATAAAAGCTTTTTCAATGACACTATAAAATATGATAAGCACAACAGTTACCTGAGTACTACAGTAAGACTTTTGTCTCTAATTAAAACTAAAGTTTTCATTTCTAAGCATTTCAAGTGAATATGTCTTCAGTGGATTCAGTGCAAAGCACCATTCTGAAATTTCAAATAAGAACTTAGTTTCTAAATAGCAAGGTATGTCCAGAACAGAAGCAAGTAAGAGTTTAAAAACAAGTATTTAAAATAAACATGGGAACAGTCACTCACAGAGGAATATGAGATGCAGGAAAGACAAGAAGAACAACACTAAAAGAAACATCCATCAAGAAAAAGACCTGGAAAAGAAACCAAAACCTAGAATTAAAGATCAAATGAGGTTTGGTAGGATGGGGGAGGGGAGAGGGGATGAACTAAATAGACACTCCAATGAATACTAAGACAATTAATTTTAAAAATTTGAATGCAGGAATTACATAAAAGACTAAAAAGTCACTCAAGATCTAAACCAATTTACGAAGACCGAGAAACTGATCTAGCAAACTAAAGCTCAGTCAGCAATAGCCAATGGAAAAGTTCCCAACAAGGACATACCCAAACACCCAAATATAACATGTTATTAAATATACTAAGTTTTTTTCAACTGAACCAATTGATTTAAAACATCTGTCCTAAAGTTAAAAGAGATATTAAAGATTAATCTTTGCTCTTCAAAATAATAAAGAGAAATATATAAAAGCATTTAGATGTTTAGAACAGTAGTGGCTAACCTAAAATACGAGTAGTCAGAAATTAAAAGTTATAAAATATGTGTAACACTGACACTAATTTTGCTAAAACTGAATGAATTAAAGTTGCACTTATACAGGTAAACAGAAGTTGGAATAAAAAGCTCTATTAAGCTGAAAGAAAACTAAAATCTTTGTGCAATTCTGAGAGTCATATACAATTGCATTATATAATGAACTATAATTAAGAGAATATATGTAATCGAAATGAAGTTTCATAGTATAAACTGTTATCTAGCAAAATACATTTCCAAACTGGTTTCTATGTTTCCTATTCTTACAACGATCAACATTATAACATTTTAAGACAAAGTGATGTTAAATTTATTATTAAAAATTATATGATTTCCAGATTACTCTGATACATGTGCCAACAATAACTTTTGTTTCTTTCTAAAATAAATCTTGAGTGTTTTGTGATTGTGGCATTAACTCCAGTCATTGGTAGAATAATTTTATGTTACAGATATTAACTAAAATCTCTAACATGTTTTGGGTAAACCAACAGTCATTCTTTAACAAAATGCAAAGCTAAATTGAATTCAATTGTACAGGTTTATATAAACCCAACCAGTGTGCAACAGATTTTCAAAATATCTGTTAAGATACAGAAACTAAACCACATAAAAATAATCTTCGCTTTACATGTATTAAAATTTCCTAACACATATTAGTATGTTCTGTTGCTGTAACTCATTTTTCTTGAAATACATTAGCAGCAAAATGCTAATTATGCTGACAAAATATTAAGGTTAAATCAGATTGTAACACCTCTTACCACAAGGAAGGAATGAAATGATTTAATATTTACCCATCTAAATAAAAGTTCAGTCTAAATATTAGTCAATTAGAGAATAAGACTATACCTGTATCATTCAGTATAAAACGTTTACAAAATATTATATATTTTAATATAAAAACATTTATGCAATAACTACAATTAATTCCATACTACAATCAAAAAGCAGTGAAAGGAGGCTGGGCACAGTGGCTCGTGCCTGTAATCCAGGCACTTTGGGAGGCCAAGGCAGACAGATCAATGGAAGTCAGGAGTTTGCGACCAACCTGGCCAATACAGTCTCTACTAAAAATATAAAAAAATTAGCCAGGCATGGTGGTACATGCCTGTAATCCCAGCTACTTGGGAGGCTGAGGCAGAAGAATCACTTGAACCTGGGACGTGGAAGTTGCACTGAGCTGACATCCCACCATTGCTCTCCAGTCTGGGTGAGACAGTGAGACTCCGTTTCAAAAAATAAAATCAAATAAATTTTTTAAAAAGTAATGAAAGGGACAATGCTAAACAAGGTATAACTGGACACATTTAAACCTCAAAACAAATCCCTAAGGAAGTTATACCAAATTTCTGATGAGAAAACTGGGGCTTGATTTGCTGTAACAAGCAGGCCAACAAATCATAATAGAAGGTTCTCTCTAGTATCTCCCTTATTTTACGACTTGGTCCAAATCTATAACCAGAGTATTACCTACCCCCGTCAAAAAAGTTGGAAAAACCACAAGGGGGAAAATTACTATAAAAGGGATATAAAGGATTTTTTATGAGTACCATTTGTTGAACCTATTTGTGCTAAAAAAGAAAAAAAATTGCCTATTCACTTTAGTGATGGTTTCTTAGAAAAGTCCATGAAAACACATATCTAACAAAAAAAACTGTATAGAACACATAATATGTTAATACCAAAGTATGACCTCATGTAGCAGGTAGTAAGTATAAAAAATAAACTTTCAAAACTTAAAGGATACAATGAACAATAATATCCCTGGGATTAACAGCTGGGATTACTATTTTAATTTTTACATTTTGTAAACAGTTTTTACATACATAAAAAAACAAAATAATGCTTCATTTAAGGAGTACACCTTTATACTGCTTCGGCGGACACCTGACAGAACCACTTTGTTCCCTGAAATATCAAGACAAGCAACAAGTTTTGAAAATTACAACATTCTCAGAGAAAAATACGCCAGTCTATAAACAGAGTGCAGAAAACACATTTTATCAAAGGAATATTCCTACTTATAATTCCGACTACATATTAAAATCCTGAACACTTTATATACTTTTCAGATGAAAGTTACTTAATTAATTTTGTTTACTTTTAGAGACACGGTCTTGCTGCTTGGTACAGGCTCTCGTAGCCTCAAGCTACCCTCCTGCCTCAGCCTCCCAAAGTGCTAGGATTGCAGGCGGAAGCCACCGTGCCTGGCCAGAAAGTCAGTAACTTAAAACTAAAGAAATTACATTTCTTTCTATGTATGAGTCCTAACGGATGGAAAAAGCTAACCTAAAGTTATTACCCTCCTTACGTAACTTATTTGCAGCTACTTTCTCTGAAAGGTGAAAGATCTCTGCTATAACAATACAAAGCTTTTGCAAAAATATCCCAATTACTTGAGAGAAAAAAGATTATCATAATATTTATATAGCCTTCATAACTTTGAATGAAAATTGTATCACTAACAATAGTAAATACATATTATAGTAATAAATACAATAAATTATAAGTACAATAAAGCTACCTATATTTTACATATAAGTCTAATTGAGTTTACAGAATCATAAATTAGTAATATAAGTAGTACCATTTGTTAAGTCTTTGTGCTAAGCATTTTATCAGTGCCTCCTTTAATCTTCAACAATACTATTATGTAAGTTCTATTACATTTACAGTAAAATAAAAACAAGATCACTGACAGAAAGGTTAAATAACCTCCTCCACTTCACCAGCAGGAGAATGAGGGGTAGAACTGAGAATCAAAGCCAGGACTGACTTCGAAGCCTCATTTTTGTTGTAATTCCAACGATTTTCTTATCTTTAACAAACTGGCACTGCCTCTAGAGCAGGGAGTGCTCCAATTGGATGGGCAAAACAGTCTATGAATGTAACAGAAATAAGTAAAGAAGGCTATATAAAAGACAACAGAGTGGTGAGGCCTGTGGCAATCGGGAGAAAACCTCTTATCTAAAGGAGGTAGCTCCTGCTCAGGTGGATGTGGCTGTTGCCATGTGAGACTACAGACCCCATACCAGTCACGCCAGATAGATTTTAAGGAAGCTAGAAATCCAGACTGTTTATGTGATAAGCTCTTATTTTTAAATGGTGATGAATAAGATAAAAATTTAAGTTACAATGGATGCCTAATAAAACATATCTGGGGCCACATTTAGATTGGCATGATGAATGATTCCAGAAGCATGCTACCTTACCATCTTCTTCTTCCTGCCTGTTCATAAATGTTAGTACAATGTAATATAATAATGCACTAACATTTATGAACAGGCAGCAAGAAGAAAAAGAAACTTTCCTACAAGCAGGCAGAAGAGAAACTTGCCTACAAGCAGGCAGGAGGAAGAGAAAGAAGAAACTTACCTAGAAGCAGTTAAGAGGAAGAGAGAGAAAGAAACTTTCCTTAAAAAGTTCCTTAACCAGCATCCTTAAAACCTATACAATAACCAGTCTCCTTTCAAATCTTTCTAGTCCCCATGCTCTCCCCATCACAGGGCTTTTACTCCTGCTTTTTGTTCACTGCTCCTACAATGTGTTTTCCTGTCATCACCAAGTTAAATCCGATGTAAAGTTCTGATCTTCTTCAAGCATTACCTCTTCAAATGAAGTACTCTGACTCCTGCAATAAATCCCCCAATTTTAGGCTCTTGTTGCACAATATACCTCTAACACTTGGCACATTCACAATTTTATAGGGTGACTAATGTGTCCCTCCCCAACCAGATCATAAAGTCCGTAAGAATATGTCTGGTTTTATTCATCTTTGATGTGCCAGTACCCAGCACAGTGCAAGGCACACAGCATGCATTCAACATATATTTGCTAAAGGAAAGAGGAAGAAAAGGAAACAGAGCCCTAAGGAAGACAGCCTTAAAAAATTCTCCATTATCTGCAGGGCTGAACTCTACACTCGACTCCAGAACATTACTGCTACTATAGCACTCCCATAACACTTCAAGCAGAGATGAACAACAAATTAATCAATAACCAAATGAGAAGGAAGGTTTTATAAAACAGTGGAGGGGTGGGGAGGGTACTAATGTACGTGTTCCTGCTTTTAGAATATAACCTGGTTTACAGACTGAGATTCTAGATCTCCTGAGAGCTGATGGTGATATTACCACACCTCTAACAAATTCTATATAAATCTACCTAAGTTTACTTACTATCAGAAAAATCACTGCCCAAAGCATACTTATTGTATGAACTATGATGACTATTGCAATAAATTCAAGTAAAGATTTTAAAGGAAAGCTTTTAATCTCTATAATTGCAGAGTGTGAGATGTTTCTTCAAAAATGAGGCCAGTAAGATAATCAAGAGTCCATGATATCTACTAAAAACAAAGAGAGGTTAGTTTGTTACCCTTCCAATTAAACATAACAGTCCAGACAGGTTAAATGAAGTGGTTCTCAATGCAACTACCAAATCCTTATTAACAAG
The DNA here is from genome assembly GCA_963574635.1 of Cheracebus regulus. Classification (NCBI taxonomy): domain Eukaryota; kingdom Metazoa; phylum Chordata; class Mammalia; order Primates; family Pitheciidae; genus Cheracebus; species Cheracebus regulus. Next base: position 7,062 of record CAUYQU010090500.1, read on the forward strand.
AGTGAAATGTGATCATCATCTTCTAACTCTTTCTCCAATGGAACCATAAATAGGTTCCTTGCTACAGCTAACAAAGACAGGTCTTCATCATATTCTCTTATTTGCCATACAATAAAAAAACTTTGTCAAGTGACATTTTCTTTGCCTAGTATGACCCTTTCACAAAACGAACCCATGAAAATATATTGTTAGTTCCTCCACTGAATGGTTTCTACCTCCAACATCTAATTCTGAGACAGTTTCACTTAACCTGATTCTATGCAACACTAGTTCTTTCCAAGAATCTTCTCTAGGTGTTAGGGTAGGGGTAAACTTGAGAGGTTAAATAAGCTTGGGAAAGAATGCAAATTCTTCAAATTTAGATACTCTTACATTAAAAACAATGAGATTCCTTAACCACAAAATCTGTTTAATCTAGTGGTTTTTTCTGTTTGTTTTGTTTTGAGACAGAGTCCTGCTCTGTCACCCAGACTGGAGTGCAATGGCGCAGTCTTGACTCACTGCAGCCTCCTGGGTTCAAGTGATTCTCCTGCCTCAGCCTCCTGAGTAGGTGGAATTACAGGCATGCACCACCATGCCCTGGCTAATTTTTGTATTTTTCATAGATGAGGTTTTGCCATGTTGACCAAGCTAGTCTTGAACTTCTGGCCTCAAGTCATCTGCCCACCTTGGCCTCCAATAGTGCTGGGATTATGGGCCTGAGTCGCTGAGCCTGACCTAATCTAGTGTTTCTTAAACATTATAGAACCCAAGGAACAAATTTGGGGGAAAGGTTTCAAACTTGGAAAAGTTCTCTAGCAAATCAACAATTTCATGGCTTGGGCCTCTGGAATCTTTACTGTGAAACATATTTCCTGGGCTAAGTCAAAAGTTAACCAGAAACCCAACTATACAAACTTGTAACTTTAAAGATATTTGAGTTTCTGTTGCTATAATTTTGAATAATTCTTATTTTCATAAAATATTAGAAAAGCACCCTCCCTGGGCCTTTACTTCTATAAAAATTTTCACTAACTCATGATTCTTATAAATACAATTAACAAAATGTATATCCTTCTCTACAACATATATAGGAAATAATATATTGGTATAAAAGTATTCTGGCCATCTGCATAATTTATTTAGTCTTGCATATAACGTAAATCTGATGTTTAACTTAAAAGGTACATAGATTGATACTAATTTTATTAACTATGTCTATCAACTAGGCATATCAAAGCCTTGGAGAACAATGACAGCAAAAATGAACTACACATAAATGACAAAGGAAGCTGCATCTGGGCAGCAAAGCCTTCTAACATATATTTAACATCTTTGTATGTCTGGGTGGATATGATAAAGGAGAAACTTTCCTGACTGGAGACTAAGATAGAAAGGTGGTGCAACTTACGAGCTCACAAATAGGTAATAAGTACAAAGCAGAAAAGAGAAGAAAAGAATATTAAATTGGAAATGTAAGTCTGAGGCACAACTAAAAAATAATTATCTGAGAACTTCAAAGCTTTCAAGTTCAAACCTCTCTATGTATTCATTCTAACAACTGCATAAATCAGATCACAAGCAACACAGATTCAAACTTGGTATTAATATAATAAAACTATCAGCAATTTAACCATTTTTAGTCTTTCTGTTGCATTCCTACACAATGCTTTTTTCATAATTTTTCTTTAAAATCACACCAGCATAAATTTGCTTAAATTCACTTCTCTTTTAAGTATATTTAGGAACAGTCTCTGATGATGCAGAATCGTATCATTCTCATACTGATCAATTAAGAAGCTATCCTTAAATTTTAGAAAAACTGCTCTATACAAAGACCACTGTAAAAACCATCACAGATTTTACTATTTGCAAAGAAGCTGAGATAATAAAACCATTTCATGGCATTTCAGAGCTACAGGGATAGATGAGAAAAGTAAAAAACAACAATAACAACAATAACAAAAAACTTACTTTGATGACTCCCCAAGGATAACAATTTCATTCCATAACTAATTCTCTTAGGGAATGATCAGCAGGCAAGTTCTGTCGCACTCAGGGCATTCCCTAAGTAGGCAAGTTCTGTTCCCAAGATGTCAATAACCAAATCACTTAAGAATTTAAACTAAATCTTCAGCCATGAATTACATACTGAAGTCAGGAAGAACAGGCAGATCACATAAGCTGAGTGTATCTAATCCCTCATGACTTTTCCCCTAATTCTCTAAACTCCAGCAACACTGGCCTCCTTGCTGTTGCCCTATGGATCTCAGTCTTTATCCCGCTCTGATGGAGAAGAATGCTATTCCAAGTCTCTGTTCAACTGTTGCCTCCTCAGGGACGTATCTCTGACTTCTCTCTCTAAAGAAGCCTCATCTGTCTTATTCACAGCTGGATGATCAGCAACAACAACAGGATCTGACACAAATGCTCAATAAATACTTGCTGAATGAATTCATTAGTCTACATGTAATTTAATAATACAAAATCAAATCTAATGATAATTTTAAAACAAGTATATTAACAAAATATCTGATATCCAATCCCAATTTGAAGTCCAGAAAAAAACAAACTTAAAATCAGATCTCTGTACTTATTTGCTTTTGGAAATAAGTGAGTAAAACTTGAAAAATTCCACGTAGGTATAAAGATGTATGTTATTTCTGAGAAATCAAAGCGAATATATAATGATTCCATGTCATACAGAGTCCATAAAGATCGGATGATTCACAAGCAAAGACAGAAGTTTGGTATTAGTGTCTTTATACTTTATCTAATACACATGCATAGTATTTTAAAAGTATAATGATCTAGAATATAAATACAAGTATAAAAGGTATAATGATCTAGAATACAAATATGAAAAATGAGGTTAAGAGAATTCCTGTTCTACATTACCAAGTCCAATCACTAAATATAGTGTTAAATATGGCTTTGTCAGAATATACAGAAATAACTATTTTTTGAAGACGAAAAAATAAAGTTTGCTAAACATGAACCAAAGGCTTATATTCACAGACACCTAAGTATTTAGTTCTGTCAATTACATACTTTGTAAGCATTATAATCACTATACTCCATCTCTTTAAAGAACGTAAGATACTACATTTTTAAAAACAAATGATACTATGGCAAAAAGCTCTCCCAAACTGACCTCACAACTCAAATAGTTTTAAATACTGACCAGGTGCATTGCCCTACTTGCAAGTTAATCAAATCAGCTTTTATTTACACATATTCAACATAGTTTGAAGGAAAAGAAAAATGAAACAGGATACCTATGAATCAAATAATAAACCACACAGATCAATCAGCACAAGGGATCAATAAAGAAAAATGTTTGAAATAAAAAATATGAGAGAATAAAGATTTCCTTCAACATGTGCTACTCACATAAAATCGCTGGAACAAAAGAGTATCTACAACCAAATTAACTTACCGTTACAGATTTCAGTGTCATACCATGGTAGGTTCCCATAGTGTCAATTTTGAAGCCTTCCGTTTCTATGAAAAAAAAAAAAAGAGGTTTGCTCTTAAGATTTTATTGATCATGCATCTTATGATCTATAACAAATCTAAAGTAGTAATCTACACTGTATCTGATGGTTCAATAGTGTAACAAAGCCTTGAATCTACTATGTAAAATTAAATTACATACTTGTAAAGACAAAAACTTTAAAAAGGATGCTAGGCTCAAAAATATTAATATATTAAACAGAGACCAACAAGCCTATCGTGTAGAAGCTGATTAAGACTATCTCTGCAATTACGTTCAAAATTTAGATTGAATACTTTATAACCCCAAACTACTTACTAATATTCAATGATAGTACCACTAAAAGCACCTAATATCATGAGAAGACCCAGTTATAAAAAGTAGTGTTCCAAAGTTTCAAACATAAGGCATATACTTATTTTTATATACATATATATATATATGATTTTATTTTTCTTTTGAGACAGGGTCTCACTCTGTCACCTAGGCTGAAGTACAGTGGCACAATCTCAGCTCACTGCAACCTCTACTCCCATCCCCGCTCCCCAGGCTCAAGCAATCCTCCCACCTCAGCCTCCCGGGTAGCTAGGATCGCTGGCATGCACCACCACACCCGGCTATTTTTTTGTACTTTTAGTAGAGATGGGGTCTTGCCTTGTTGCTCAGGCTGGTCACAAAGTACTGAGCTCAAGCAATCATCCTGCCTCCACCTCTCAAATTGCTGGAATTACAGCCATGAGCCACAGCAACCAAACACATTATATATTCTATAGAAAGCAATGTTGTAAATAATGATTGGAGTGACAGGACAGAATCCCAATATGCCTTTCTGTAAAGGGTCACATAGTAAATGGTTTATATACTGCAGGTCTTAAAATCTCTGTCACAACTACTCAATTCTGTAGTTGCAGTGCAAAAGCAGAATAAACGATATATGTGATTAACTGGGGGCAGCCCAATTTGCCCCATGGAGGTTTGTATTTAGTTTCAGGGCTGTAATTTACCAGCCTCTGCTTTATATAATTCATTCCCCAAGAAAAACATTGAAGTGTAAAGGAAAGAATGGACTATTGTCTTTTCATGGCACATATCCGGTGCATGCCTTTATCAACTAAATGAAGTCAGCACACAAAATTCATTGCACTAAGGCAATATACGCTTTAAAAAAAATTTAAAGGAAGACTTCAGATTATGCTTTAAAATACCATTAACTTCCAGTTGCTTCTAAACTTCTTATTTTCATGTATCAAGTCATAATGAATGAAGATCCCAAGAGGAAGTTACACTGACAGTTTCACCGCACAACTGCACAAACGGTTCGTTATTGCATTAGCCAGAATACCATGTAGGCTATCACAAAATAAGTCCTCCCATCATTGCTCAAAATCTGTTTCCAAGTTCTCAATGTACACATTTATAACTTCGGAAACATGACTTAACATACAGAATCTCTATTTAAAAACAAAAGCAGTATGAATAACAGCAAATATTTATAGGTAATTTACTTACATATAAGATACTATTCTGGGAACTTAATATTTATTAACCAGTCCAATACTCACAACAACCAGAAGAAACAAGTACTATAATAGTATTTTAATTATACACAGGAGAAAACTAAGACAGCATTCAGTTAAAGTAACATTAAAAGTTACACAAAAAGTTACTGCAACATAAGCTATCTGGATCCAGAATCCATGCTATTAACCAGGGACTGGCCAATTTTTTTCTGTAAAGGGCCAGATAATATTTTTAGGCTTTGTAGGCCAAAAATTCAATACTGATGTCACAAAGCCAAAGAAGCCATATAGAAAATGCATAAATGAATGGGTGTGGCTGTGTCCCAACAAAATGTTATTTACAAAAAATTGCAGTGGGTAAGATCTGGCCTGCAGACATTACGCTGCCAAGCCTTAAACGCCAGGCCATACTGCCTCTCAGGTCCAACACAGCCCCACCAAGGGGAGAAAGAACTAAGCAACTTGCCTTCTTTCCCTTTGAATCTCTCCTGATCATATCTGTTATAGGCAGCTGGGACAGGCTGTTTGGTACGCAAAGTGGGATCCTGTAAAAAACATTTTTTAATTATGAGTTACACGTTAATATTTTTAAATATCACTTATGTAATGTGCTGGAGTATAGCAGTGTGATCACAGATCACTGCAGCCAAGACCTCCTAGGCCCAAGTGATCCTCCCACCTCAGTCTCCCAAGTAGCTGGGACCACAAGCATGTACCACTACACTCAGCTAACTTTTTTTAATTTTTTTTTTTAGAGACTCTAACCCTACAGATTTTTTTGTCTCGGACTCTGACCCAGGTATGTTAAGAATTACTGCTCCAGTTAAGAATTACTGCGTAAGTAAGTAACTTTTAATACTGGGGAGGGCTGTCACATCTTTCAGATACTCTGAAGCAGCAAAAGGTTTAAAATCCACTGATTTTAAAATGTGAAGATGTCTTCAACATTACTACACTGCAATATAAGTGGCAACTTCATTAAAATTACTGTAAAGCAGTAAAGCATTCTTACCACAGGTGCTGCATTTGGGGCTGGTCGCTGTTCAGGTGCACGCCCTTCTTCTCTGGCTTTTACAGATTGAAGAATTGCAAAAATGTTCTTGGAGAAATTCTGAAATATAAATGGATTTTAATTAAGCCCACCTTAAATATACAATAGTAAAGTTACTTGATAAATAATTTAAGACTCAGTTATCCTACTCTCAATTCTTCTTTATGTATCATAATAAGGTATCATTATTATACACATATGTAAAAACCACTACTGATATATTGATCCAGAGACTATTATAAATCCCATGGTACTCATTTCGTTATTTTCACTTTACTTAAACTGCTACAAATGTATTCATATTCTATATCTATTCAAATATAGAGATGAAAAACAAGTTAACATAAATAAAACAAGAAAACAAGTTAACATAAATAAAATTAAATATAACACATTTGTCTAAAGAGGCTTCTAGTTGAGGAAAAAAAATCAACTACTACATCCTTCTCTGTTAAATAAACTTCAGTGCTAATTTCGGATTGTTACACATTACATGATTCTGAGATACTATTAGAAGTCAATGTACACTTTTCAAAGATTTATAAGTGAAAAGTAGAAGTAAAAATGCTCTTCAACTTACGATGCAATTACATGCTAATCAAAAGTTAACACAGCTAACTAATCTGACTACTCTTTCTTTCATGAAATATTCTTCCATCATGCTATGGATTGAATGTCTCCTCTAAAACTCATGTTGAAATTTTACTCCATTATAACAGTATGAGGAGATGGAGCCTATAGGAGGTGATCAGGTAGGTCATAAGGGCTCCATCCTTATGAATGGATTAATGTTGTTATTGCAGAAGTGGGCTCGGGCTCCTGATACAGTAAGTTTGGCCCCATTTCTCTCTGTGTCTTGTTTGCTTGCTTGTTTGCTTCTGCCTTCTGCCATGAAATGACCCTACCCAGAAGCCACTGCTAGGTTCTTGGCTTTCCCAACCTACAGAAAATGTGAGAAATAAATTTCTTGTCTTCATAAATTACCCAGTCTGTGATATCCACAGCAGCAGAACAGACAAAGACACTTAACCCTCTGAGACGCCACTGTCTCTTGGTTTTACCCCTAGTGTCTGACAGCTCCTTTGGGACTCTTCTTATGCCACCTATTTGTCACTTAACATTTGAAGGACTATCTAGTAAGAAACTACTCTAAGCCAAACACCTTGCTTGGCACTTGGGTGCAATGATGATGAAAAAAGACATGGTCGCTGCCCTCATGAACCTCAAATACAACATAATTTCTCTTTTTTAAACAAAGCATTCTGTTTCCTTGGCTTGGACCACTCTTCCCACCTTACCCCTTTCACTTCCCTCACTAGTTTTTATTCTTTAGGTATCACTCCTCTTTACTCTCACCTAAGTTAACTATCCTTGCTGGGTATCTGCCCTATAATGTTCATAATAATTACCACTTTTTAATTTTGACTTCTGCTGAAGAATATAACTTCTGTGAGAGCTAGGACCAATATACCTCCAGTCAGTGCCTAGTACTTGCTTGTTTTGTAGATGTTAGATAACAATACAAATAAATATGTATATGAGAAGCAGCTTGAAAGATAACTATCATCACTATACCAGTTGCAGTGCTAACTAGTTCCTATAACTCTCTGGAACAGAAAATGTAAGGACCCCTTTGCACTCTTACAAACTACTAAGGACCCCAAAGAGCTTTAAGTTTGTGTGAGTTACAATATCTATTGAATTTAAGATTAAAACTGAAGAAAAAATTAAAAATCACTTTTCAAAATGCATAAAAATAATGACAAGAAAGAGTGGAAGGTTTTAAATTTTTGCAAATTTCCTTAATCTCTGGCTTAATAGAAGAGAGCTATATTCTCAGATCGGCTTCTACATTCAACATTTATTGTGCGATCTTATCTGGTCAAAGAATATAGAGAAAAATCTACCCTCACACAAACATTTGGAAGAGGGAGGAATATTCTAATAGTTTGTCAGATAACTATGGATAGTCTTCTTTGATATCATACCAAAATGCAATAAATGGTTCTTAAAGGTTAATGAAATGTGGAAACCACATCCATAAGCTTTTTGTATAGGTACCTTAAAATCCATCAGCCTCTCTTGTACTTTAAATGAACTTTTTACCCATGTGTGATTTTCTGACAGCATTCACTGCTTATCCAGAAAATATCAATCACTGAATTATGCACATTTTCCAAATAGTAACATAATTAATTATAGAAAATCAACAAATTACACTTGTTAATGTTATTTGTAAAAGACTCACTAGAAGACTTTAAGAACTAGAAAACTGCTTGTTGCTTTACTTATGGTGGGGGGAGGGAGAATTAGAAAACTGTTAAGGTGACAGCAGCATAAAACTTCACAAATTCTAATTTTCTCATGAAAGTATTTTTTTATCATTGGCAAAAAATGCTATCAGTTGCTTTCCTTGAAGGAACAAATCCATTTCCTTCATTAAAAAAAAAAAAAAAAGTCTACCAAATACCTAAGTCTGAATAACAGTTACTAAAATTAAAAACATTGATTTAGCTCATACCTCATACAATGGCACAAGTCTCTTGATGAGAGTAACCAACAGGTTTGCAGAAGTGCTTTCTACATTTCAATTTCATCACACAAAATATTAAAAAGACATACCTGAGAGTCAAGATTTAATAAAATTCATAAATTTTAAAAACACCATCAAAGAAATTATTAGTGAATAAAGAACATAATGGTTACTAGTAAAGTGCCACTGCCTTGATTCACACCATAGCCAGCAGTTTTACCAACCACTGATTTTGCACCATCGCTACAAAGGTCAATACAGTGAAAAATGCACATAACATCTTTGTCTTATTATAAAAATAGTTGAAAATATACGAAAAGCAAATCTTACTTTAAAAATAAAGAATTAGCATTATCATAAATCTACTATGTGATTATCTTCCTTCTAGTGATCTTTTTTTAACAATTTTTCAACACTGAACATACACTAATTCACCTAAGTTTATACACGTTTTTCTCTTCAGATCGTATAAATCTTTCACCTTTTACTAATGTAAATTTAAAAGTGTGTTTTCTAAATGGCATCATAAAACGAAGTCACTTTATTTGGGGTCCTTGCAAAAATAACAACATATTTATACTTCTCACGAAATCTTTTTTTTTTTTTTTGGAACAGAGTCTCACTCTGTCATCTAGGCTGAAGTACAATGGCATGATCTCAACTCATTGCAACCCCCACCTCCCAGATTCAAGCAACTCTCCTGCCTTTGCCTCCCGGGTAGCTGGGATTACAACAAGCGTGTGCCACCATGCCCAGCTAATTTTTTATTTTTAGTAAGAGATGGGGTTTCAACATGTTGGCCAGGCTGGACTCGAACTCCTGACCTCAGCTGATCTACCCGCCTTGGTCTCCCAGTGTTGGGATTACAGGCGTGAGCCCCCGCACCCGGCCTCTCATGAAATCTTGAACCTGACTTTTGTTTCTGAAACTCAAAAAATAAGTAAGCCCTGATAACTGGTAATAATGAAGGTCTATCTAAAATCCACAGGGCTTTAAATACCTAAGGGTATTTTGCTATTCTCACCTGTCTAAGAGTATTTCCAGAGTTTATCAGATAAAAACAGTACACAGAAAGACTATCAGTCAAAATATTTTTTATCTTTTTTAATGCTAGTAATAGTCATTTAGGCAAGCCTAGCTACAAAACAATTCTTTATTAACTTATTTTTTAAAAGACATAGTTGTATCAACAATATTAAATCAGCAAGGTTAGAAATGATGGTACAATCCTGCCACCTAGAGCTCAAAGAAAATTGTTCACCTCACTTACTTGAAAATATAATGTCTGGTCTGAAAGTTAAGTAGGGTGTTATCACCTATTTTTATTCTTCTACGAGTTTCAGATTTTTTGATAATTTTAACGAACACTGGTAGATCAACATGTCACAATATTACTCAAGTATTAGCCATGTTAGACAGTGAAGTATCAACAAATCATTTTATTGTAAATAGCGAAAATGGAAGTTTACTCAGATCCTCAGATTTTTCTATAATTCTAAGCTCTGGAGAATGATTCTTAATCTCAACCTTAGGTACTTTGTAAAACAGGTCAAAGTACAAAAGAAAAAGAAATAATTCTTTTCTTCATATGCTCTTTTCATAGCTTTGTTTCTATTAAAATGGCAATATAAATTTAAGGCTAAAATCCCAAAATTCTACAACCAAAACCAGTTTGCCTAAAAAAATGTTAAATTTCGTTTGACTAGTAACGTTGCAGACTTCAACACTGTTACTAGATCATCACTATTAACAATTGTGCATCAGTGGAGAAAACAGTTAAGAGAAAACTGAGGCACAGAAGAGGAAAAGAAAAATGCAAGTACATAAATCAGGATAAATGCATCCTCTTTTTGGGGATCCATGAAAATACTAGACACCCAGTATTTCAGATTTTTATCTTTTAAAATTTAAAGTGCACGTCTCCTCTGACCAACATTTTTGTTTCTAAGAATTAATCCTTTGGCTATATACGCATAAATACACAAAGGTATATGTATGAGAATGCTTTCTAATGCATTATTCGTAATAGTGAAAAGGAAGTGAGGGAAAGAGGAAGAGAGGGAAACAGGAGGAGAAAGAGAGGAAGGAGGAGGGAGGCAGAGAGAGAAAAGGAAGGACAGAGAAAAAAGGAAAAAAATCCCACAATCTTTGAAGCAAACACAGAAGAAAACAATTTCCACTAATAGGGAGCTAGTGAAAAAACTGCTATACCCACACAACAAAATATAAAGTATAAAATGTACTCAATAAATGTTTGCTACAGATTTCCATAAGTTCTCTACCACGTGGGGAAAAAAATAATAATGGTATTAATAACCAGAGAACTTGCCATCAATATTCCCTGTTTATCAGGTTTAAGCAAAAATGACTCAACAGGAAAACTGGGCCATTCTTTGATTTACAAATGATGTATGAAGGAGTTTGCATTTTGATTCCTACTTTTTAATTGGCACCTCTGATGAGTAACAACCATATTCAAGAATGAAATGGTAAAAATGGCCATCTGGAAATCTACATTATTACTGAGCTCTCAAAGAGATAAAACTTGAAACTCCACCTAAAAGCAAATTTTAACCAATTCTATAACCAATCACAAATTACACACACACACACACACACACACACACACACACTCACTCTCTCTCTCTCCCTCTCTCTCTCACACACACGCTCTCTCTCTCTCTCTCACTTCAATGAATGAACAAAATATTTTAATTACCTTTCCTGTGCTTTGTAAGATAGTTGTTCGTGTCCTCCACACTCTCTCTCTGCTGACAATATCTCGGGTCACATCTACCTCAGCATCCACAAAACTCCTCTGTTTAAGGGCAGTTATGTCATCATCTAGATCAGTCTTGATAGTAGATCTTTTCTTAGCCATAATTTTGGCTTTGATTGCAGCAATTTTTTCCACTGACATAGCTTCAGACAAAGACCTAAAAGCAATTTATTTTTTAAATTTTCACAGCAAGGATTCCTGGAGTGTATCATAAATATATGTTGTTATATTTATAAATTTCTGGTAAAAACACTTTAAGGGCAATCATTAAGGTTTTCTTATCTGTAAGACTGACTTGATATTCTGCAATTATATAAAATTTTAGAAAGAATTAATGTCAAGATATCATTCTAAGAGCAAATTAGTAATGTCTTAGAAGTATCAATGCAACAAAATTCTTCACATTTTTTCATCTCTTCCCTGCAAAAAAGCAGGACTTATTAATATAGGTGCTTTTCTTCATATTTTCTGTATCTATGGAAATAACACACACACAGAGAAGCCACCTTGCAAGGGGGTAAAAAATTCACCTTACAGAAAGTTCAAAGCCCAGGTTTTCCTTGAAATTTATTTCAAGGTTTCAAACTTGTATGTCACAGTGCAGAACATTATTTTAAGTGACAGGCTTTTATACACCACAAAAACATATTCCTTTTAATCTCTGGAAGATGAAACCACGTTTTATAGTTTTCTTTTTCTTCCCTTTCCTTTTCAAATAGCCAAAATAGTAAAAAGAGACTACGTTTGCAGAAATATAAAAAAAAGACTTAACACTGAAAGTATAGATGTCATAAAATGATAAGCAAAATGTCTTTTTTATCACGTAAAATGAGAAAAAGAATTAAAAAGCGTTTGGGTACCTTAATAACAGTAGACAAAAATATTACTTTAGTCACAAGATGAAAATCTTGAAATATGTTACACAAAATCTGGAAAAAGGACGAAAATTCCCGCAGGTTTAAATACAGTAATATTACATATTATTCTAACTTTATTTAGATTAGGTATGAAGGAACTTTATAGTAGCGCTCAATATGCATCCGGCATTTGATGTATTTTGTGTAATACTGTGCAAATTTCCCTTAAAATCTAAAGCACACCAGCATTCCTTAAGCCAAATTCAAATACACTATTCCTCTGTTTGGCTTTCTACAGTTTCAGTTACCCAATATCAACCAGAGTCCAAAATATTAAATAGAAAATTCCAGAAATAAATAATTCATAAGTCTGAAATTATGTGCCATGCCGAGTAGCCTGTTGAAATCTTGTACTCTCCTACCTGGGATACCTGCCTGGGATATCTGGACAAGAATGATCCCTTTGTCCAACGTATCTACACTGTACACATTACCTGCCCGTTAGTCGCTTAGTATTCATCTTGGTTTTCAAATCAACTATGGCAGCATCAAAGTACTTATGTTCAAGTAGCCCTTGTTTTACCTAATAACAGCCCCAAAACACAAGAGCAGTGATGCTAGCAATTCGCATACACCTCTGCCAAAGTGCTTCCCTTAAATGAAAAGGTGACCTTGGTACTTCTTGGCCAGAGTTCAGGACTATCCGAGGTTTCAGGCATCCACTGGAGGTCTTAGAACACATCCCCAGAGAGTGGCTGGGAGACTACTGTACTTCTCCAAACTATAATCAAGCCTGCAATGGACTTTGAATCATGTAACTTTTTCTTACAGCCAAGATGGAAGTATCAGAGACTAGGTTAACCCTCCAGCTTTTTAATAACCAGTCAAAATACATAAAACGATGGTTTACTAGACACTAGATATCAAGCAATGAAGGACAGTAATTCCCTAACAAATGAGAAACAAAGTAAGCCCCTATGACTGCCTCAGTTTATTGCCTTCTAAGTTTCCAAGACATGGCCTTAAGAGCAGAACCCATGTAGAACTGAGCGGATTCTCTGATACAAGGAAATTGAGCTCAGATTACAAGACCAAGTTGATTAGAATTCATAGACCAGAACACCTGAGGAGTGAACTGCACAGGGGATCCCACTCACGTACCCCAGCAGAATACACAGATAAATATGAAGAAACTAAGGTTGAACAAAGAACCACCCAAGTGGATTAAACAGAATAACGCCTAGTGATCACACAGGGTGAAGAATAGTGCCTGTTCCACTAGCCAGAATGAAACCTCATGTTCACGAGGTATTAGGTAGAGTGGTATCAGAATGGTCTTGCCTCAGTGGGTGGGAAATAATGATCCCAGCTGACTTAATGTTCAGATAAATTAAAACCAAGACTCCCTCCAAAAAAAGTTTCCAAGTGATTTAACTGTGTCCCAAAACAAAGCTAAAGATGATGTGGGGAAATATAACAATCTCTAGCACTCAACAATGCAAAAAGTATAAACAATGTTTGGTGTGTGATCAAAGATCACTTGATATGTAATAAAGCAGGAAAATATGACCCAGAATAAGAGAAATATTAATCTTAAGGCATGAAAATAATGACAACTATATTCTGTATTTCAACAAGTTAAATGAAAAGATGAAGTAGTTTTCTTTTTTAAAATAGAGAAAAATATAGAAAAATTAGCTCGACATGGTGGCATGTGCCTGTAATACCAGCTACTTGGGAGGCTGAGGCAGGAGAATCACTTGAACACAGGAGGCAGAGATTGCAGTGAGCTGAGATCACACCATTGCACTCCAGCCTGGGCAACAAGAGTCAAACTCCATATCAAAAAAAAAAAAAAAAAACTTCCTGAGATGAAAACCATAAGATTGGAGATGAAACATCCATGGGATTACAGGAAAAAAAAAAAAGTAAAATTGAATACACAAAAGAAACTACAAAAAAAAAATTCAAAAAAAAATAACAGGTAATGAATCCAAAAAAATAAAAAATAATTAAGTGAACTGTCAAAGAAAAAGTATTAGACAAGTTCAATACAACAGAAACTATCCAAAAATAGTTCATAAAAGAATATAAACAGACAGAAAAGAATCCAAAAAAAGAACATAAGCTGTCAAACAACTTAAGAGTTTGAGTAGCTGAAATCCAGAAAAATTAAAACATTTTTAAAAAGTGAAGAAACTATGCCCAACCATTTATGTATTGTCTATAGCTGCTTTCCCTATACCACAAAAGTTCAGTAGTTTCAAGAGACCATATTACCTACAAAGCTAAAAATATTTAATATGTGGCACTTTCTAGAAAAAGCTTGCTGACCTCTGCTATACATAATCAATAAGAGATTATATAAAATGAATTTCTCAGCTTATAAAGCAATTTTTAAAAAGAAAGACCAATATGGTAATAGAATCAAGAAGACTTTTCAAAAAGCATGACAAACACAATGACTTCCAATCCCCACACATATTCTTATGAACTTAGAGCACAGAAGCATACAACAAATCCAAGAGGTAAATGTAAATGCAGAAAGCATTTTAATATTACTTTGCCATATACATTCACGTATATCTAAACTATCTACTTTCTACTAAAAAAAAAAATTCTTACCTAATTTGTTCCGTCTGTACAATCCCTTCTTTGTGACCCTCCAAACGAGCAGCCAATCTCTCTTTATCAAGGCGCACACACTCTTCATCCTGGAAATAACCACTGGTTAGTGTATTTTAAATTTTTATTTGACTTCTAGGAAGAAGAAAACACTACACATGGCTGAGCGCAGTGGTTCACGCCTGTAATCCCAGCACTTTGGGAGGCCAAGGTGGGCGGATCAAGAAGTCAGGAGATCAAGACCATCCTGCCCAACACAGTGAAATCCCGTCTCTACTAAAATACAAAAAAAAAAAAAAAATTAGCCAGGCGTGGTGGCGCACACCTATAGCCCTAGCTACTCAGGAAGCTGAGGTAGATGAATCACTTGAACCCAGGAGGCAGAGGGCAGTGAGCCGAGATCGCGCCACTGCCCTCCAGCCTGGCGACAAAGCAAGACTCCATCTCAAAAACAACAACAAAAACCCCTACATGTAACTTTTTCTTACCAAATTTCCTACCTATACAATTCTAGTTATCAGTGTCTCTAGGTCAACTTCAAGACCACTTTTAGCTACAGAAAGATAATAACAATAAATATATGTTGAATTTTAAAACTGGAATCATCTAGAAGCTTAGGAAAAACTTGCTTAGCCACTTTTTTATGATTAAGTGTTCTTCCCCTATCATAGCTGCCCTTCTTCAGAAAGACATCACACAACAAATAAATTCTTATTTTTGAGAAAGTTAATAAACAAATGTTAGGACAAGCCTTTACCTAGTCAAAAATTTCATTTTGGCATCTCCATCTTTTCTCATCTGTTGCTACAGGTCCTGAATCCATAGCACTAATCAGAATGTTCTAAGGAAAACCCTAAAGGCTTTCAAAGGATGCTCCCTAGAA
This sequence comes from Cheracebus regulus, assembly GCA_963574635.1. Lineage (NCBI taxonomy): Eukaryota > Metazoa > Chordata > Mammalia > Primates > Pitheciidae > Cheracebus > Cheracebus regulus. The sequence continues at coordinate 22,785 of CAUYQU010090500.1, forward strand.
CATTAGAAGCTTCCAACTAAATGCCTCATGGGCCACTTCAAGATCTCGTCTGAAATTCAACCTTGGTAGCTCAGCTTTTATCTAATTTATATATTATGATGTCAGGTAAAATTTAGTCTGAAAAGCAGATGATTAAAAACAAAACAAAATCTGGTAACCCTGATCTAGTTTAACGTCCACATTCAACAAATAACAAAACTGCGGACCAGAGTCAATGACTATGACTAATGGAATACAAAACTGTATAAAAAGCAACAGCATACTCTAGAGACCCAAAAAGATGCTGGGTTCCAATTTCTGTCCTACTGCTAATCTATGACGTAAAAATCTTAAAATGAATACATCAGCTGAAATACATGCAAAAATATTTTAGCAAATGCATCCAACTTTTTCCATTTGCAATAAAGATATAGCCCAGACTACTCAAATTCTTTACAAAATTGCTGATTTTAAAAACTGTGGCCTAGATTTTTATCAAATCAGAAACTGTGCCCTCAGTTTCTCTTTCCTAGCACAGTTCCTTACAGGTTCTCAAATATATACACTGAACTGAAAACCAATTATGAAATTCACAGCTGTTTACATAACACATTTCAACCCTACAAATGATCTAGAAAAAAAATGTATTATGCTATTTCCTGCTGATTTTTCAAGTTATTAGAATCCCAGGAAATTAGGACTTCTGCCATGTTGAATTTTTTCAAATAATTAGACTGTGATGTTCAGGTTGTTTCAAATAAATGGTATCCCTTGGGCTGGGTGCACTGGCTCATCCAGTAACCTTAGCACTTTGGGAGGCTGAGGTGGGCAGACTGCTGGAGACCAGGAATTTGAAATCAAATAAATGTTATCCCTAAATACACACACTGTTTACTACAGGTCACAATCTCCTGTCATGTATGGGGAAACACTTGGTTTTACTGCCACAAAATTTATACCCAGTGGAATGGCTAGAAACCAGATTGCCAAGGTTCCAACTGGTTCTTCAAACCTCAGCAACTCAGTCTGTCTGAGCCTATACACTTATAGATGATATGAATAGTACTACCAACATCATGAGGACTGGGAGTACTATGCATGTATTTATGAGCAGATACGATTACATGAGTTAATAGAAAGTACTTAGAATACCACATAGCATAGAGCAGTAACAATGAATCAGTTATCACTATCTCTTAAAAATATCAGATCCATGTTTCAGAATATGCTTAATTAAAATTACATTTAAGTAGTAAGTACTTCATGTTCACAGCTCCAAGCAGTAAAGCAAGCCCCCATAACACCTTGTTTCCAGGGCAGACAAACTACATTCCAAAGACCAATTCTGGCCCTCTATCTGCTTCCCACAGTTTTTTATAAAAACGTAGCCAGATCTGGCCAGGCACATGGCTCATGACTGTAATCTCAGTACTTTGGGAGACCAACGTGGGTAGATCACAAGGTCAGGAGTTCAAGACCAGCCTGGCCAACATGGTGAAACCCCATCTCTACTAAAACTAAAAAAAAAAAAAAAAAAAAAAAAAAAAAAAAAAAGCAGGGCATGGTGGTGGGGCTGGGAATCCCAGCTACTTGGGAGGCTGAGGCAAAGAACTGCTTGAACCCAAGAGATGGAGGTTGCAGTGAACTGAGATGGAGTCATTGCACTCCAGCCTGGGCAACAGGGAGAGACTCCATCTCAAAAAAAAAAAAAAAAAAACAGAAACAGAGCCACATCTGTTCATTTATGTATTGTCTATGAATGCTTTCACACTATAATATTAAAGTGAAATAGCTGCAACATAAACTGTATGGCCCATAAAGCCTAAAATATTTATTATCTGGCCTTTCATAGAGAAAGTACTATGCAGCCTGGCCAACATGGAAAACCCCCACCAAAAAAAATACACACACACACACAAACACACACACACATACGGAGGGAGGAAGAGGGAGAGGGAGAGAGAGGGAGAGGGAGAGAGGGAGAGGGGGAGAGGGGGAGAGGGGGAGAGAGGGAGAGGGGGAGAGAGGGAGAGGGAGAGAGAGAGAGAGAGGG
>CAUYQU010090501.1:0-19425 GCA_963574635.1 Cheracebus regulus
TGTGGTGTTCTCTGTATTTCCTGGACTTGAATATTGGCCTGCCTTGCTAGGTTGGGGAAGTTTTCCTGGATAATATCCTGAAGAGTATTTTCCAGCTTGGATTCATTCTCTTTGTCACATTCAGGTATACCTATCAAACGTAGATTAGGTCTTTTCACATAATCTCATATTTCTTGGAGGCTTTGTTCATTTCTTTTTACTCTTTTTTCTCTAATCTTGCCTTCTCGTTTTATTTTGTTCAGTTGATCTTCAATCTCTGATATCCTTTCTTCTGCTTGGTCAATTTGGCTATTGAAACCTGTGTATTCTTCGCAAAGTTCTTGTGTTGTGTTTTTCAGCTCCATCAATTCATTTATATTCTTCTCTAAGCTGTTTATTCTCATTAGCATTTCGTCAAACCTTTTTTCAAGGTTCTTAGTTTCTTGGCATTGGGTTAGAACATGTTCTTTTAGCTCAGAGAAGTTTGTTATTACCCACTTTCTGAAGCCTGTTTCTGTCAATTCATCAGAGTCATTCTCCATCCAGCCTTGTTCCCTTCCTGGTGAGGAGTTGTGATCGCTTGGAGGATGAGGGGCTTTCTGGTTTTGGGTGCTTTCATTATTTTTGCACTGGTCTCGTCCCATCTTTGTGGATTTATCTACCTGTGGTCTTTGTAGTTGGTGACTTTCAGATGGGTCTCTGAGTGGACATCCTTTTTGCTGATGATGAAGTTACTTCTTTCTGTTTTTTAGTTTTCCTTCTAACAGTCAGGACCCTCTGCTGTAGGGCTGCTGGAGGTCCACTCCAGATGCTGCTTGCCTGGGGATCACCTGCGGTGGCCTCTGCATTCTGGCTGGGAACTGTACTCCAGAGCTGTTCATATTCTGCCATCTTGGATCTGTCCAGTCCCTTTGTTTTATCTAAAGGGGAAATGGGTTAAAAGCCATTCATTGTATGGTATTTTGTCATAGCAGTCCAAATGAACTAAGTCAGAGCACCAATGGGCTACCCCAGAGGATAGGAAACACTGGTGTCATCTTGCTACTGTTTTGGTGTTCTTTTTGTAAAGGAGGAAGGAAGGAAACACCCTACGAATTCTACCTGGGCTGGACCGTTTATTTTATTTTATATTACTTTTTTATTTTGAGACAGAATTTTGTTCTTGTCACCAAGGCTAGAGTGCAGTGGTGCAATCTTGGCTCACTGCAACCTCCACCTCCAGGGCTCAAGAGATTCTCATGCCTCAGCCTCCCAAGTAGCTTGGATTACAGGTGTGCACTACCACACCTGGCCAATTTTTGTATTCTTAGTAGAGATGGGTTTTGGCCAGGCTGGTCTCAAACTCCTGGCCTCAAGTGATCCATCTGCCTTGGCCTCCCAAAGTGCTGGGATTACAGGTGTGAGTCACTATGCTCAGCCCCAGCTAATTTTTCTATTTATTTATTTATTTATTTATTTATTTATTTATTGTGAGACAGAGTCTCTGTCACCTAGGCTGGAGTGTGGAGTGCAGTGGTGGTATCTTGGCTCACTGCAACGTTCACCTCCTGGGTTCAAGCAATTCTCCTGCCTCAGCTTCCTGAGTAGCTGGGATTACAGGTGCATACCACCACACCCAGTGAATTTTTGTATTTTTACTAGAGACAGGGTTTCACCATGTTGGTGAGGCTGGTCTCGAACTCCTGACCTCAGGTTATCTGCCCACCTCTGTCTCCAAAAATGCTGGGATTACAGGCGTAAGCCACTGCGCCCAGCCCCAGCTATTTTTTTATTTTTTGTAGAGATGGGGTCTTGCTCTGTTGCCCAGGCTGGTCTCAAACTCCTGGTCTCAAGAATTCCTCCCACTTCAGCTTCCCAAAGCACTGGAATTATAGGTGTGAGCCACTGTGTCCAGCAGGAAGCACTTCTTGGGTGTCAAATGTGTTTTCCCCAAGTGATTTTCCTGGGGCTAACATAATACAGTATCACAACCTGAGCAGCTTAAAACAACAGGAATGTATCGTCTCCCAGTCCTGGAGGCCAGGACTCTTATATAAGTATGTCAGGGTTGCGCTCCTCCAGAGGCTTTAGGGGAGGCTCCTTCCTGCCTCTTCCAGCTCCTGGGGGCTCCAGCATTCCTGGGTGTGTGGCCACATTGCTCCAATCTCTGCCTCTGTCTCCACGTGGCCTTCTCCTCTGTGTCTATGTCTCCTCTTCCGTCTCTTAGGATGCCTGTCATTAGATGCAGGACCCTCCCTAACCCAGGAGGAGCTCATTTTGGATTCCTTAGTCAATAACATCTGCAAAGACTTTATTTCCAAATGAGATCCCATTCACAGGCTCTTTGAATTTAAAGGGGTTAGAATGAACATATTTTGGGGGAATCGCCATTCAATCAATTGCAATTGTGTTTGGTTCCTTTGAGAGGCTCAAGTGGAGGATCCTTCTTGCCTCTCCAGCTCCTGGGGGCTGCAGGCATCCCTGGGCTTGTGGCCACATCACTCCAGTCCCTGCCTTCTCCATGGGGCCTCCTTCTCTGTCTCCTTTTGTCTCTTAAAAGGATACTTGTCAGGGGATTCAGGGCCCACCCTAATCCAGGATGATCTCATCTTCAGATCGTTCCCCTCCGTCTGCATTGCTTACATCACATACACCCTTCAGTACATCTCCGAAGACCCGATTTCCAAATAAGGCCTGATTCACAGGTACTGGGGGTTCAGGTTTCAACATATCTTAGTTAGGCATATGATTTAACCCTTAACAAAGGAATGTGAATCCATGGTAAACTCTCCTGTAGGTTCAATCATTTATCCATCCCCTTCATTATACAGGGTTTCCCTTTCTGCAAACTTATTTTTACAAATAATAGTCATAGCTGTTATTGAAGCACTCATGATGCACCATCCATTTCTCTTTTTGCAAACTAAAATCATGTGATTCTCACCCAAATCCTACCAGGAAAGTACTACTGTATTTTATAAATGTGGAAACAAAGGTGTGCAGACATGAAGACAAGTCTAATATTTCACGGCTAAAACCTGGTGGTATTAAATACAGTGAGCTCCAAGTTTCTCCTCAAAGAATCAGTCTGTCAGTATGTTCAGTTTCCCTGTCCTTTGTTCTCCATTTGAAAGTTTAACTTCCTCATTCTCTTTGTCTTCTTTCCCCTAGTTTCAGTAAACAACCTTCTCACCAGCCCTAATCAGTAGTTCACATCTGTTCCCTTGTTTACCTGTACCCATTCCTCTCACCAAAACTGCACACTCCCCTCAAGCATCCCCCTCCTAATCCACATATTTACAGTCCTGACTCATCCTAGTCACCTGCTCTGTCCTGAGGCACCCCTGGTCACCTGCTCTGACCTGAGTCACCTTTAGTCACCTGTTCTGTAACAGTCTTTCCCACCAAAACTGCTCACCCCACCACTCTGGCTCGTACCCCTGCTCTCTTTAAAATAGCCAATCGGAATTAACTTACACTGTGCAGTGCAACCCTAGCCAATACAGGAACAACACAGCAGTAGGGGCTACCTGTGTCAGGGGTAAGAACCCCTTCCCTTCCCTTGTTCGGGTATGCATTCACCATTGCTCCATCCACAAGAACCACCCTTCTATAGAAGTAAATTGCCTTGCTGATAAAATTTATATTTGAGTGCTATTTCTTTTGTAGCACTGAAAGTTTATTTCTAACAGTGGGTTTCCACTCTAAAGTATATCTCCAAGAGAAATGAAAATATGTGTCCACATAAACTCCTAAACACACATATTCACAGGAGCATTATTCATAGTAGCCTAAAGGTAACAACCTCAAATGCCCTGTCAGCAAATGAATGCATAAACTAAATGCGGTCCATCCATATAATGGAATATTCTTCAGTTCTAAAAAGGAATGAAGCACTGACACAGGCCACCACATGAGTGAACCTTGAAGGGATTTTGCTGAGTGATGGAAGCCAGTCAGTCACAAAAGGCTGTGTTCTGTGTAATCCCATTTATAAGATAATCCAAAACAAGGAAGTCTATAGAGATGGAAAGTAGATTCCTGGTTGCTTAGGGATGGGGGCAGGGGGTGTTAAGGTGGTGATAGCTAATGGGTACAAAGTATCTTACTGAAGAAATCAAATGCTTGGCCAGGCAGGGTGGCTCATGCCTGTAATCCCAGCACTTTGGGAGGCCTAGGCAGGTAGATCACCTGAAGTCAGGAGTTCAAGACCAGCCTGGGCAACATGGTGAAACCCCATCTCTCCTAAAAATACAAAAATTAGCTGGGCGTAGTGGCACATGCCTATAATCCCAGCTACCCAGGAGACTGAGGCAGGAGAATTGCTGGAACCTGGGAGGCAGAGGCTGCAGTGACCTGAGATCACACCATTGCACTCCAGCCTGGGCAACAGAGCGAGACTCTGTCTCAAAAAAAAAAAAAAGAAAGAAAGAAAGAAAAAAGAAAGGAATCAAATGCTCTAAAACTGATACTGGTGATAGTGGTGCAGCTCTGTGAATATACTATGAAACACTGAACTGCATGCATTTAATGGGTAAATGAATTCATATGTAAACTACAGCTCAAAAAAGTTGTTAATTTTTTAAAAAAAAAAACAGTATCTACCCAAAGGAAAATAAATCATTCCACCAAAAACATGCACGGACACCTGTGTTCCTCATGGCACTATTCACAATAGCAAAGACATGGAATCAGGCCGGGCATGGTGGCTCACTCCTGTAATCCCAGCACTTTGGGAGGCCGAGGCAGATGGATCACCTGAGGTCAGGAGTTCAAGACCAGCCTTGCCAACATGGTGAAACCCTGTCTCTACTAAAAATATAAAAATTAGCCAGGTATGGTGGTGAGCACCTGTAATCCCAGCTACTTGAGAGGCTGAGGCAGGAGAACCACTTGAACTTGGGAGGTGGAGGTTGCCGTGAGCTGAGATCTTGCCATTGCACTCCAGCCTGGGGAACAAGAGTGAAACTCTGTCTCAAAAAAACAAAACAAAACAAAACAAAAAACATGGAATCAATCCAGATGCCCATCCATGGTGGACTGCATAAAGAAAATGTGGTACATCTACACCAAGGAATACTACACAGCCGTAAAAAGAATTAGGTGGTGTCCTTTGCAGTAACATGGATGCAGCTCCAGGCCATCATCTTAAGGAAATTAAGGCAGGAACAGAAAGTCCAATATCACATCTTCTCACTTACAAGTGGGAGCTAAACACTGGGTATTCATGGACATAAAGATGGGAACAACAGACTCTGGGGACTGCTAGAGGGGAGAGGAGGGGAGGGAGACAAGGACTGGAAAGGTACTTATCAGGTACTACACTCACTACCTGGGTGACAGGTTCATTAGGAGCCCAAACCTCAGCATCATGCAATATACCCAGGTCACAAACCTGCATATGCACCCCTGAGTCTAAAATCAACATTTAAAAAACTAATAAATTTAACTTAAATTTTTAAAAAATTGGCCAGGCACAGTGGCTCATACCTGTAATCCCAGCACTTTGGGGGACTGAGGCAGGCGGATCACTTGAGGCCAGGAGTTCAAGACCAGCCTGGCCAACATGGTGAAACCCCATCTCTACTAAAAATACAAAAATTAGTCGAATGTAGTGGTATACGCCTATAATCCCAGCTACTCGGATGGCTGAAGCAAGAGAATCTCTTGACCCTGAGAAGTAGAGGTTGCAGTAAGCCAAGATTGCAGCACTGCGCTCCAGCCTGGGCAACAGAGTGAGACTCTATCTCAAAAAAAAGAAATAAAAACCTAGCTGGACGTGGTGTCGTGTGCTTCTCATCCCAGCTACTCGAGACCATGCCACTGCACTCCAGCCTAGGCAGCACAGAGACACCCTGTCTCAAAACTTTAAAAAATGAGGAATACCCCTAAGAGCATCACTCCACCAAAACCAAAAACACTTCAAATGAAAAACCTCATGTAATTTTACCTAATGTGGAAAAGACAATGATTTGAAATGCATTGAAGTTTTGTTTTAATAAAGTAACGATGAGGTGGGGGGTTGAAGATTCAAGGCCAGACTCACACCTGCGTGCCTTCTCAACCTCTGAACACACTCTCTGTGGTACAGCACCTTTTATAATCCATTGCACACCAAAAACTTTATCATCATTTCCCTGTTGCAGTGTCAGTATCCTCGAAGGTACTATTCACAGCCCATCTGTATTTTCTCTTCTTGAAACTTCTTCTTCCTATCTATTGATGTGTTTCACACAGAGCTAGCACGTGTGATCCAAATGATACACTGCTATTTATTTAAATCTAAGATCACATACCTGGAAGAAATCATGAGTAATAATCTAGTCCAGGTGTCCTGAGTCGTAGGTTAAAAAACAACCCAAATGACCATCAGTGGATGAAGAGAAACACAACGTGGTCCATCCACACAAGGGAACATGATGCGACCCTAGGGAACAACTGGCCCTCGGACGCAGGCTACAGTGTGGATGCGCCTGGATAACACCACGCTCGGCGCAACAAGCCAGACACAAAAGACCACATGTTATATGATTCCATTATATAAAACGTCCAAGATAGGCAGATCCACAGAGACAGAAAAGACGTGATCATTAGACGCTGGGGAGGCGGAACAGGAAGTAACCGCTAGTGGGTACAAGGTCTCGTTTTGGAAGGATGAAAATGTTCCGGAACTAGACAGAGACGCCGTTGCAAACATACTAAATCTCACTGAGTCATAAACTTTAAAATGGTGAATTTCACCCGGTGTGGTGGCTCATGCCTCTAATCCCTGCACTTTGGGAGTCCAAGGCGGGTGGATCACCGGAGGTCAGGAGTTGTTGACCTGTTGGTCAGGAGGAAACCCGGTTTCCACTAAAAATGGAAAACTTAGCAGGGTGTGGTGGCAGGTGCCTGTAATTCCAGGTACTCGGGAGGCTGAGGGAGAATTGCTTGAATCCAGGAGGCGGAGGCTGCAGTGAGGTGAGATGGTGCCACTGTACTCCAGCCTGGGTGACAGACTGAGACTCTGTCTCTATAAATAAATAAATATAAAAATAATGAAATGGTGAATTTCATGTTCTATAAATTTCCTCTCCATAGAGAAAAAAATTAGTCTCCTAACTCTCAAAGCCTACAGTGGGCATCACTTCAGTCACCAAGAAAGTGAAGAACCAGGGCCACGTACTCACACATGTAATCCCAGCATTTTGGGAGGCTGAGAGAAAAGGATCACTAGAGCCCAGGGCCTCACCACCAGCCAGGGCAACACAGCAAGACTCCATCCTTACAAAAAATAAAATTAAAAACTAGCTGGGCATGGTAGAGCACACCTGTGGTCTCAGGAACTCAGGAGGCTAACCTGGGAGGATCGATTCAGCCCAGGAAGTCAAGGCTGTAGTGAATCATGATTGCACAACTGCACTCCAGCCTGGGCAACAGAGCAAGACCCCATATCCAAAAACTCTTAATTTAAAAAGGAAGTTAAGAACAGAGACAATCCTGTCCTCCCCATCCCCACGTTGTCCAATAGTCAACAGACAAACAAATACCAGTCTTCCTTTATATTTTTTTCTTTTTTGGGACAGAGTCTCACTCTGTTGCCCAGGCTGGAGTGCAATGGTGCAATCTCAGCTCATTGCAATCTCCGCCTCTCGGGTTCAAGCGATTCTCTTGCCTCAGCCTCCCCAGTAGCCGTGATTACAGGCATGTGCCACCACACTTGGCTAATTTTTGTATTTTTAGTAGAGCTAGGGTTTCACCATGTAGGCCAAGTTAGTCTCGAACTCCTGACCTCAAGTGATCCACCCACCTCGGCCTCTCAAAGTGCTGGGATTACAGGCATGAACCACCTTGCCTGGCCCTTCCTTTGTATTTATGCATAGCTTCATCTTAAAAGATTTATCTGTGCACCTCTTTGGGGAAATTTTTGCAAACAAATATTTCTGTTAGGCCATTGGGAATGGGAAAGATGTTTAAATCTTACTGATTTTACAACCTTCCCTGGGTTTCCTAGAAGACAACACAGAAACCCGATGGACATAGAAGGGAAGGGTGATATAGAATTAGCAGAAAGTTCATAAATCAAGATCCATTCTTGTTCATAAAATAATCACATTGGCCTCATCATGAAAAAAGTGCAGGTAAGTGGCACACCAATTATATCCCAGATAGAAGTAGCAGACAATCAATGGTGTGAAGAGATAATTCTACTTATTATGTGGACAGAAGCACCTGACAGTACCTGGAGCGTATAGAGCTTCCAGTGCTGGGTCACCAGGGGAGAAAACCACGAGTTTTCAAACCTGTCCCAGCATGTCCCTGAAGTTTTCACTGACTTTTGGGGGTGGGATTTGGAGGCAGAGTCTCTTTCTATTGCCCAGGCTGGAGTGCTGTGGCACGACCATAAGTCACTGCAGCCTCAAACACCCAGTCTCAAGTAATCCTCCCACCTCCCAGCTGGGAGCTGGGACCACAGGCATGCACCACTGTACCTGGCTCATTTCAAATTTTTGGTAAAGACAGGGTCTCACTATGTGGTCCAAACTGACTTCAAACTCCTGGGTTCAAGGAATCCTCTGCCCTCAGCCCCCTAGAGAGCTGAGATTGCATGAGTAAGACACTATGCCCTGACTTTCACTGACTTATTTTGAAAATAAGCTGCAGCCCACTAGAGAAGTCCCAGGGTCTGCAGGTGCTGTACAGGATGGCGATGAAGTTCTTACTTCCTACTCCATCAAGACCATCAGCCAGAGGAAAGAGAACACATTGCTCTGGGCTGCAGTCAGTGGTGTGGGCTGAACCGTGGCCCTTCAAAGTTCGTATGGGGAAACCCTAACCCTAATGTGGCTGCATTTGGAGATAAATTCTTTGAGCAGATAATAAAGACTCAATGAGCTCGTAAGAGTGGGGCCCTCATCCTATAGGGTGTCCTCATAAGAAGATGAAGACAGATATCTCTCTCTCCCTCCCTCTCTCTCTCTTTTATTGTGATAAGAACACTTAATGTGAGATTTATCTTCTTAAATACTTAAGTACACAATACAGTATTGTTAACTATAGGCATGATTCTGTACAGAAGATCAGAGCTTATGTGTCTTGCATAACTGAAACTCTATACCCAGTAAACAATTCCCCATTCCTTCTCCTACCGATCCTGGACAACCACAGTTTCTCTGTTTCTCTCTCTCTCTCTCTCTCTCTCTCTCTCTCTCTCTCTCTCTCTCTCTAAGAGTCTTCACCAGATCCCAATCTTAACAGCATCCTGTTCTTGGACTTCCAGCCTGCAGAACTGTGAGAAAACAAATTTCTGACGTTGAAGACCCCCAGACTGTGGGACCTAGCAGACTAATATGGTGAGGGTTTGTCCCCAGACAGGAATGCCTGCAGTTGGGACTCTTGGACTCAATAGAGCTGTATGTGTCCATTCTTATACTGCTATAAAGACATACCTGAGACTGAGTAATTTATGGAGAAACGAGGTTTAATTGGCTCACAGTTCCACAGGCTGTACAGGAAGCATGGGGTGGGGAGGCCTCAGAAAACTTACAATCATGGTGGAAGGTGAAGGGGAAGCAGGCACAATTGTCACATGGCAACAGGAGAGAAAGAGCATGAAGGGGAAAGGGTCACATACTTTTATTTTTTCAATAGCTAGCTGCTCATCGCTGCTACATACTTTTAAACAACCAGAGCTTGTGAGAACTCACTTACTATGAGAACATCAAGGAGGAAATCCACCCCCATGATCCAATCACCGCCCACCATTGGGAATTACAGTTCAACAGGAGATTTGGGTGGGGATACACAGCCAAACCATATCAAGAGCTAGGTCAGGATCAAGCTTCTGTCTCCTCATTTTATAAGGACAGCAAAAGCATTAACTGCAAGCCACTGTATTCACATGGTTTCACTGTAGAGACTGTACCCAAATCTTATTTCAAAGACAACACATATAAGCTTTTTGAGACCAAGTTGTTTCCAAAGGTAAGGGAAGACTGAACTACCCACTGTTTGCAGTTAACTTCTGTTGACACACTATGCACGGCTACTGGAGAAAAGCATACAGGGAGGTGTTGGAAATTAACCGGTGGCTTCTCTCCTCTTCCAGAGGTGGTTTTAAAAAATGCCCCTTTCCAGTTCCTCAGAAAATTAAAAATAAATCTACCACATGAGCCAGCAATCCTACTCATATTTGTGCAAATGAAATAAAATGAAGATCTTAAACAGACATCTGCACCCCCATGTTCACTGTGGCATCATTCACTGTAGCCTGGGCATGGAAACCACCTAAGTGTCCATGGATGGATGAAGAGGTAAAGCAAATATCATGTATAGGGCCAGGCACGGTGGCTCACGCCTGTAATCCCAGCACTTTGGGAGGCCGAGGTGGGTGGATCACGAGGTCAAGAAATCGAGACCATCCTGGTCAACATGGTGAAATCCTGTTTCTACTAAAAATACAAAAATTAGCTGGGCATGGTGGTGCGCACCTGTAGTCCCAGCTACTCAAGAGGCTAAGACAGGAGAATCGCTTGAACCCGGGAGGCGGAGGTTGCAGTGAGCCGAGATTGTGCCACTGCACTCCAGCCTGGGCAACAAGAGCAAAACGCCATCTCAAAAAAAAGAAAAGAAAGGAAAAGAAAATGTCGTGTATATATACAGTAGAATACTATTCAGCTTTAAGAAAGAAAGGCAGCCAATCATTGGCAACAATACAGGTGAACCTGGGGGACATTATGCTAAGCAGAACCAGCCAGGCACAGAAAGCCAAATAGATGCCAAGTCTATGGTGGTTGCCAGGTGCTCTGAGGAGGAGTAGTAGGGAGTTCTGTGGGTATAAAGCTTCAGTTACAAAAGACGAATAAGCTCTGATCTGCTGTCTACAACATCATGCCTCTAGTTAATAATACTGTATTCTATACTACTCAGCCATGAAAAGGAATGAGGAGGAAATAATGGCAATTGCAGTGACCTGGAAGGAGTTGGAGACCATTATTCTAAGTGAAGTCACTCAGGAATGGAAAACCAAACATCGTGGGTCTCACTCATAAGCAGAATCTAAGCTATGAGGATGCACAGGCATAGGAATGGCAGAATGGACTCGGGACTCAGCGGGAAGGGGGGAGGGGGAGGAATAAAAGGTGATACATTGGGTACAGTGTACACTGCTTTGGTGACAGGTGCGCCAAAATCTCAAAAATCACCACTAAAGAGCTTATCCAGGTAACCAAACACCACCTGTTCCCCAATAACCGTTCAAATTATTTTAAAGAGTTAATTAAAAAGTAATAATAAAACTGTATTCTGTATTTACAAACTTGAGAGGATAAATTTCATGTTAGGTGTCCTTACCGCAACTTTTAAAATGGATCCATTTCCTGGTTCCATCCAGATCTGACCTGCCACCGTCTGACTCTCTGTCACCTAAGAATTTTCTTCAATGGCCCCCACTAAGGCATCCTCCATCGCACTCAGCTGTGGGACACCTGCAGCTTTACTTCAGGCCACACAGGCTAGTGTCAGGGAATCCGCTGCTGTCAAAGCACAGGCTCACAGCATTGCTTAACTCCAGTACGTCTCTAGAATGCTGCCGACTGCTCTTGTCGATAGTCGAATTCCATGCCATACTGAAGTTTGAGAAGATTCATTCTTTTGTTTTCCACTTCACTTCAGAAAAAAAATTAAATAAATAAAGCACACACTCTAGAATCTCATCACTTCTCTCCACAAGAGGTAATACCTGAGAGCGGGTTGGTTGGGGCATGTGTTCCTAGTGAAAACTTTTAGAATAAAGTTGGACCACAGCAACCGGCTATGGGTATAAAACGCAGCCAGGAGAGGGAGTTCGGCAGAGCAGACCACGGTGGGAAGCAGGATCTGTAAATCCCCTCAGCCGTAGGAGTCCTGAGGCAGACCCTTTGTATCGGGTGCAGCCAGAAACATTCAAGACTTAGTCCAGAGTCCTCCTGATAGCCGGGCCCCCCTGCCCGAACTCGGGGGCATCTCCATAGACAGCCACAAAGACTAAACAATGGGTAAACTGACCCCGAACCATTTCCCCATGGTGCAGGTGCAGCAGTGACTTCCAGGTCAGGCCACACATCTCTCTGGCTGCAAGACCTCCGCACTCTCCTCCCCACGCTCTTCCTCATTCTCATTCACCTCCTCCTCGTCCTCCTTTTTAAAAAACCATCTAACACCTTCACAGGCTGCTGAGAAGACACGAACCCACACCAACCTGTGAAACCTAAATGTGTCCAGGAGCACCCTCTATTTTGTTGAATGTTTTTTGCTACATTATGTTAGAGCCTTGAATTAACCATATAACTGCACAGAAACCTGTGTGGATAAGTAAAGGCGTTCTCAGGGTGTGAACACCCTTCCTTCCTCCTTCTCCCTCCTCCAGCTCCTTCTTCTTCCCTCCTCTTTCTCCTCCTCCCTCCAAGTTTTCTTTCTTTTTCTCCTCTTCTTCCTATTTGTCGTCCTCCTTCTCCTCCTATTTTTCCTTCTCTTTCTCTTCCTTCTCCATTTTTCTTCTTTTTCTCCTCCTCCTATTCTTCCTCCTCCTTTTTCTCCTCCATCTCCTTCTCCCTCCTCATCTTCCTCTTCTCTCTCTCTTCCTTTCTCTTGCTTCCTTTTTCTTTCCTCCCTCCCATCTTCCATTCCTTCCTTCTTTCTTCTCACTTTCAGCACTCCGCACAACCAACCCCACACAGTCCAGCATTCCCAGATACGTGTCAAGGAAATGTGATGAAAGGTACCAATCAGCCAAAAACAAAGGTAGCTCTGACCCAGGTCAGACAGAACTATAAACCCACCAGTGCCTCTGCTTCAGAATGGGATGCAGGTTGAAGGCTGATCAACCAGTTAACATCAAACTAACATCAAACAGTCTCGACGGCATGACCAGCAATTCCACTCCTGGGTAATACAGAAAAGAATTGGAGGCCCAGGACGGTGGTTCACACCTGTCATCCCAGCACTCTGGGAGGCTGAGGCAGGCAGATCACCTGAGACCAGGAGTTCAAGACCAACCTGGCCAACGTGGTGAAACCACATCTCTACTAAAAATACAAAAAAATTAGCAGGCCATGGTGGCACACACCTATAGTCTCAGCTACTCAGGAGGCTGAAGCACGAGAATCACTTGAACCTGGGAAGTGGAGGTTGCAGTGAACTGAGATATCACCACTGCACTCCAGCCTGGGTGACAGAGGGAGACTCCATCTCAAAAAAAAAAAAAAAAAATAGAGGCTGGGCATAGTGGCTCACACCTGTAATCCCAGCATTTTGGGAGACTAAGATGGGAGGGTCACTTGAGACCAGGAGTTTAGACCAGCCTGCCTGATCAACACAGTGAGACTCCCATTGCTAAACATAACTTAAAAAAGAATTGAGACTCCAACAGATATGTACACACCCACATTCATAGCAGCACCATGGTTCGGGCAGTGTGGCTCACACTCATAATCCTGGCACTCTGGGTGGCCAAGGTGAGTGGATCACTTGAGCCTAGGAATTTGAGACCAGCCTGGGCAAGATGGTGAAACCCAGTCGGTACAAAAAATACAAGAATCAGCCGAGGGTAGTGCACACATGTAGTCACAGCTACTGAGGAGGCTGAGATGAAAGAATTGCTCGAGCCAGGGAGGTGGAGGCTGCAGTGAGCCGAGATCAGCCACTGAGCTCCAGCCTGGGTGACAGAGCGACACCGTCTCAAAACAAATGAACAAATAAATAAATGAACAGCAGCATCATGCACAAGAGCCAAAAAGTAGAAACAACTTAAACATTCGCCAGACCATGAATGCATTTACATAAATGTAGCTGACACATACAACAGACTATTATTGCACAATAAAAAACACTGGAGCTCTCACACATGCTGCAACACGAATGAACCTTGAAAACCTGATGCTAAGTTTAAAAAGTCACAAAGGTCTCATGTTGTATGATTCTGTTTATAGGAAAGGCCCAGAATCAGCAGAGAGACAGATAGCAGAGTGGTATTTCCTGGAAGCTTCAGGTGGGGAGAGGATTGCAGGGTGAGGGGCTAACTATTAGGTGTAGTTTCCTTGCGGGTAATAAAAGTATTTGATTAGCCTCGGTGGTTCATGCCCGTAATCCCAGCACTTTGGGAGGCTGAGGTGGGCAGATCACTTGAGGCCAGGAGTTCAAGACCAGCCTGGTCAACATGGTGAAACCCCATCTCTACTAAAAATACAAAAATCAGTCAGGTGTGGTGGCGGGCGCCTATAATCCCAGCTACTTGGGAGGCTGAGGCAGGAGAATCACTTGAACCTGGGAGGTGGAGGTTGCAGTGAGCTGAGATGGTGCCACCGCACTCCAGCCTGAGTGACAGAGTGAGACCTTGTCTCAAAAAAACAGTGTTCGATGACTGGCATGATCATTGCACAACACTGTTGTGCACTGAACACTAACTCACTGTCGCGAATGCACTAAATGCCATCCAATCGCACAAGGTGGCTGCAATGGTAAATTGTAGGTTACCTGCATCTTGCAACAATTAAAACAGAAAACTAAAACCACAGTCTCAGTGATGCCACACCTATCCCTCCATGACTGGTGGCTGACGTCCTGCTGGGACCTGGAGCCAGGAAGAAGGTCCAGGATGGGCACTGGTTTTCATGTGGTTTCATCAGCAGTTTACTATGGACACCCTTTATTCACTGTGCCATTTTTTGGAGCACCTTGTGGTATCCAGGTCAAACCCTGAAGGAAATGGGATCCCATCTGCTGTTCCTGTCTTTGGGGTTGCGTTTCTCCCAGTTCCCAGCAGTGGCTGCATCTTAGCTGTCCTCTGAGCTCCTCTGAGGCTGAGCCTCAGGCAGCAGCTGGATGCCAGGAACCTACCTGTGCACACCCGCCCAGCAGGGACCCTTTCTTCCCTGGGAACTGTTTGCCTTCCTGGGAGCCCCATTCCCCAGCCATGCAGAGAGCTGCAGAGAGCAGGCACCTGGGAAGCACTGGAGTAGTGGTGTTACCGGCGGTGAAGCCATACAGGTCTGCAGCAACCTCAATTCCTGCCTTCTCAGAAGAAAGAATTTGAGGAGTATAAGGCAGAAGGAGAGACTGAGGCAAGTTTGAGAATGAAAGTTTATTAGAAAGCTTCAGAACAGGACTGAAAGGAAAGTACACTCGGAAGAGTGCCAAGTGGGCAACTCCAGAGTCAAGTGCATGGTTTGACATTTACACTTGGGGTTTCATGCGTTGACCTTTACACTGGGGTCTTGCATCCCTTCTCCACTGAGTCTTCCCTTGGGGTGGGCTGCCCGCATGTGCATGGGCCTGCCAGCACTTGAGAGGGGAGCATGCGCGGTGTGTTTACTGGAGTTCACACATGCTCACTTGAGGCTCCTTCCCTTACCAGTCAAGTGTTTCTAGAGGAAGGTCATATGCCAGTTGGCCTGTGCCATTTGCCTCTTGGTGGGCATGCTTGAGCTCACTCACCCAACTCCTGAGATCTTATTGGGAAGTTGCTGATTACGTTTCAGGTGTTTTCTATGTATTGGGAAACTGTCTTTCCCTGGTGCTGACTGTGACCAATTATTTTAAAGAGACAATTTACCCACCGCCTGCCCATCATCTGACGGTCTTCTGACATGTCTGGTGTCGAGGGCGGGAAGAGGAGCAGGGGAGCCTGTCTCCGTTGTTCATGCCTGACTTGCTACCTACCCTAACAGTAGTGTCAGAGGCGTGTGAGCCACAGCAACTCCATCTTAAATAGGAGCTGGGTAAAATGAGGCTAAAACCTACTGGGCTGCATTTCCAGACAATTGAGGGATTCTAAGTCACAGGATGAGTTAGGAGGTTGGCACAAAATACAGATCATAAAGACCTTGCTGATAAAACAGGTTGCAGTAAAGGAGCCGGCCAAAACCCACTAAAACCAAGATGGCAACGAGAATGACCTCTGGTGGTCCTCACTGCTACACTCCCACCAGCGCCATGACAGTTTACAAATGCCACGGCAACGTCAGGAAGTCACCCTATATGGTCTTGAGACCCCTGTCCTGTAACAGTAGGAGGCACAGGGCCAGGCGCGGTGGCTCACGCCTATAATCCCAGTACTTCGGGAGGTCGAGGCGGGCGGATCACGATGTCAAGAGATCAAGACCAGCCTGGCCAACATGGTGAAACCCTGTCTCTACTAAAAATACAAAAATTAGCTGGGCATGGTGGTGCACACCTGTAGTCTCAGCTACCCAGAGGCTGAGGCAGGAGAATTGCTTGATCCCAGGAAGCAAAGGTTGCGGTGAGCTGAGATCGCACCATTGCACTCCAGCCTGGTGACAGAGCAAGACTGTATCCCCCCCAAAAAAGGAGGGGGCACAAGCCCCCAAATTCATTTAAATCCCCTTAGGGTATCTCCTAGGACTGCTTTTCCTCTGTTGAATTGCAGCTGATCTCTGCTGCTGCCTTGTTTAAAAAAAAAAAAAAAAAAATCATGCTTCCCTTGCAGTTCTCTAAAACCCACTGGCCCAAACTCTTCTTTTTTTCATTCACAAGAAAATCTACCCAAAAAGAAACCCTGGCAACCACAGATGGGTGTCAGATCAAACCCATTCCCAAGCCCTGCAGTGACCTCCCTGGCTGAGGCTGGGAGGCCTGGCCCCATCCCCTATCACCTGAAGGATCTCATTGTTGGTAGGCTCAGGAAGGACCCACCTGTCTGCAAAAAGCAAAACAAAACAAATATTTTAAAAACCATGCTCTCCCTCTGCTTGGGGTGAGGCTTCTGTGGACAGATCTAGGGCAGGTCTTCAAAGGCACAGTTTGAAAGAGGAGTCTTGACGTCTGCCTTTTCCCAAAGCCTCCTTCCCCTGGGGACCTGCAAGGGAAAGGACCCGGAGATTGGATTCCATCTACATTGCATCTGCTTTGTTCTGAAACTCCCCAGGGAGATATGCAGAGCTGGTTGCCTCCCTAAGCTCCACGCCCAATCTTTTCTCTTCTCTCTCTTTTTTTTCTTTTTCTTTTCTTTTCTTTTTGAGAGGTCTCCGAGCTAGACGCATTCAATTCTTTCTGTATTCAACAAGATAACCTCTAAAAAACCTGTCTGCCGGGTTTTTAAGTACTCCAGTAGAGACACATGCAAATAAAAACATTTGTGGTGAAATGAGAGCTTTGACTGATGTTCTGTTTCTTAGCTCCTGGGGCAGCAGGAAGATACTCCAAGGAAGCATCAGAACCCCAGGAGGCAGACAGAAGAGGACCCTGGCTTTCCCAACAGCCAAACCATAGCACTCACTGCTCTAAACTGCCTTTCTGAGAGCTGTTTATTTTCCACATTTGAAAAGCGGCCAAGCTGAGTCAAAAGATCTTCCCATGAAACAGCTAGCTCACCCAGAGGTAATTCTAAGCACTGTAGATTTGGGCAAACACCTGTCTTTGCAAACCAAGCAACTTTTCCAGTGTACAGTAAGACAACAGGAACACAGCCAGTCTGGCCCTCTCTTCACTCACCTTTTTCTTTGCCGATGTGATTTCAACACCAAGTTAACTGGCAATTGCAGTTACCATAAAGTGCTTCCTTGCCAGTTTTAAAGTGTTGCCAGTTTAAAGTTTCAAATCGCCCACGCCCACGCATTTAAGATTGCCTTCTTGGAAGATTAATCCCTGCCTGAAAGCTTTTGTTTCAAACTGTTATTGATTGAGTCATTCAGCCTTCAAAGGGAAGGAAATTTTAACACAGGCTATAATGTAGATGAAGCTCGAGGCTGTTAGGCTAAGTGAAATAAGCCAGGCACAAAAGGATAGCTGGAATGTGGTTCTGCTTATCTGAGGCAGTCAAGCTAAAAGGAAGAAGCTGAGGGAAAGTTAATATAGAGAGTTGATTTGGGCCAAGCTTGAGGCTTGCGACCTGGAAGAATAGATTTAAGTTGCCTGGAATATACACATAGACGCTCTGATTAGCAGCGGTTGCACATGGATTTGTTTGTTTGACAGGGTCTCACTTTGTCGCCCAGGCTGGAGTGCAGCGGCATGAACACAGCTCACTGCAGCCTGGACCTCCTACACTCAAGCCATCCTCGTGCCTCAGCGCCCCAAGTAGCTGGGACGACGGTGCGCACCACCACGCCCGGCTCATGTTTACAGTCTTTATGGAGAAGCAGCTTTCACAGGGTAGTGGGGTGATACAAAGTTGTTTGCCAGAAATTCTTGCTGTTTACAGAAATGACATTGATTTGTGATTGGCTGTCTCTCATTAAGCCATAGGGTGTGGGTTGTGGTGTCCAGTGTGGCATTATTAGCTTAACTTATGTGTAACAATGGTGAGCAGTTTCAATAGATGTATACATAGCTCAAAGCAGGGACTAGGACACGGTTGCTGTCTCGTTGTAATGCATTTCTGGGCCTAATAATTTGAAAGTGCTCAAATTCCCCAAATAAAAGTACTTCTCTTTCCTGAAAATACTTGGAATAGTCAAAATCATTGAAACAGAAAATAGAAGGATGCTGCCAGGGCTTGGGGGAGGAGGAAATAAAGAGACAAAGACACTATGTAACTGTTACGTGTATTTCAATACAATCCAGAAAATACAAGGCCTCCTGCAGTGGCCCTGGGTTAGAACTCCTGTAATCCCAGCACTTTAGGCGGCCAAGGCAGCTGGATTGCTTCAGCCCAGGAGTCGAAGACTAGCCTGGGCAACATGGCAAAGTCCTTTCTCTACCAAAAATACAAAAAATATGCCAGATGCAGTGGCATGTGCCTGTAGTCCCAGCCATTTGGGAGACCGAGGTGGGAGGATTGTTTGAGTCTAGGAGGCAAAGGTTACAGTGAGCAGAGCTGGCACCATTGCACTTTAGCCTGGGCAACAGACAGACCTTGAAAACGGAAGGAAGGAAGGAAGGAAGGAAGGAAGGAAGGAAGGAAGGAAGGTAGGTAGGTTGAAAATGTGCCATCCCCTTGTCTGGTATGCAAATTACATCTAAATAAAGCTGTTATCAAAAAAAGTTATTGATTGAATGGGATGCTTTTTGTTTTTAATGTACAAATAAGAATATCCCAACTGTGAATCTCCTCTAAAAAACCAGAGAGCTGAGGCCGGGCGTGGTGGCTCACACCTGTAATCCCAGTACTTTGGGAGGCCAAGGTGCGTGGATCACTTGAGGTCAGGAGTTCGAGATCAGCCTAGCCAACCATGGTGAAACCCTGTCTCTAAAAAAAAAAAAGAAAAGCAGAGAGCTGCGTGCAGTGGGTCATGCCTGTAATCCTAGCACTTTGAGAGGCTGAGGCACAAGGATTGCTTGGGCCCAGGAGTTTGATCTCAGCCTTGTAACATAGCAAGACCCCATCTCAACAGCAACAAAGAGAGAGATAGAAAAAAACAAAAAGCCAAGACAAATAAGTTCATTACTCCCATCCTCTCCCTCACCTCCAGCTAATGAGACTGCCACACAGATAAGGTTTGACTATACATCCCCCCCAAACCTCATCTTGAATTGTAGCTCCCATAATCCCCA
>CAUYQU010090503.1:0-23572 GCA_963574635.1 Cheracebus regulus
GAAAGTCATAGTCCTTTATAGCCGAATCTTAGAAATGACACCCATCACTTTTGTCCTATTATGTTAGAAGCAACTCACTCTATACAGTACACACACACACACACACACACACACACACACACACACACACACACACACACACACACACACACACCAGGATGTGACTGTAACTGCCTATTGGATTCTCCTTGCCCACTGCCTAGACAGAGCCAATTTGTCAAGACAGGGAAATTGCAATAGAGAAAGAGTTTAATTCACACAGAGTCAGCTGTGTGGGAGACCAGAGTTTTATTATTACTCGAAGCAGTCTCCCTGAAAACTGGGGGATTGGGGTTCTTAACGATAATTTGCTGAGTAGGGGGTCCAGAAGTGGAGAGTGCTGATTGGTCAGGTAGAATATGAAATCATAGGGAGTCGAAGCTGTCCTCTTGAACTGTCAGTTACTGGGTAGGGGCCACAAGACCAGATGAGCCAGTTTATTGATCTGAGTGCTACCAGCTGATCCTTTGAGTGCAGGGCCTGCAAAATATCTCAAGCTCTGAACTTAGGCTTTACAATAGCGATGTTAGCCCCAGGATGCAATTTCGGGAGGTTCCTAATCTTACAGCCTCCAGCTGTATGACTCCTAAACCACAATTTCTAATCTTGTGGCAAATTTGTTAGTCCTGCAAAGACAGTCTAGTCTCCAGGCAGGAAGGGGGTTTGTTTTGGGAAAGGGCTGTTATGACTTTATTTCAAAGTTAAACTATAAACTAAGTTCCTCCCAAAGTTAGTTCAGCCTGTGCCCAGGAACGAACGCAGACAGCTTGGAGGTTAGAAGCAAGATGGAGTCAGTCAGATCTCTTTCACGGTCATAAATTTCTCAGTTAAAATTTTTGCAAAGGCAGTTTCATGACTACCAAGATCATCAAGACAATTTCAGAAGTGACCTACCACAGGAAGGGAGTAGAGGCAAACAACTGAGATTTACTGAGGTCTCAACGTGTGTGAGAGCATCTCATAATTATCCCATTGGGTTCTTTTTTTTTTTTGAGACAGAGCTTCACTCTCGTTGCCCAGGCTGGAGTGCAGTGGCAAGATCTCAGCTTACTGCGACCTGTCCCTTCCGGGTTGGGTTCAAGCGATTCTCCTGCTTCAGCCTCCCAAGTAGCTGGGATTACAGGTGACTGTCACCACGCCTGCCTAATTTTTGTATTTTTAGTAGAGATGGGGTTTCATCATGTTGGCCAGGCTGGTCTCGATCTACTGACCTCAAATGATCTGCCCGCCTTGGCCTCCCAAAGTGCTGGGATTACAGGTGTGAGCCACCACGCCTGGCCTCATTAGGTTTTCATGTTAGGCTTGTGAGAAGACTAGCGTCTGTTCTCTGAACAAAACAATATTGAAGAAGGTTTTGAGGAATTGAAGCCCACTTGGGAGGCCCATATACATCTGAAGAAGACAAGTCTGAATGCTGTGAGAAACGACAAGGGGGGGCCCTGAGGTTGAAGCTCAGAGATTAGTCAAGTTTGTAGCATGGTTGGGAACTGACAGACAAGCTGACTTCCAACCCAAAGCCACTGCTTGAATGGGGAAGGCGGAGACTACTCTCTCATGACGAGTGTGTGGGGACAGCAATGAGACTGCAGGGCAGCTCCCCAGAGGCTCAGGTTGGGATTGGAGTTATGAAGCCACTGCACACTGATGTTCCTGAATTGTCCATGATGTTGGAAGAAACAGCCACAAGCACCTACAAGAAGGAGTCCTCTGAGAAGCTGCCTCTGTGCTTCTGGAAGGGTGTCTGTGGGCATGCCAGTCTAGCAGAGCATCACCCCGATGGCTGCCTCAGACAGAAGCAGGAAGACGAGGTGGGTCCTGAGGTGATCAGGATGGTCAGAATAGGAGGGACTTGTGCACAGAGGACAGCAAACGACCATGCAGGATGTTTGGAATTTCTAATAGATGGACCTGTCCATTTAGCTTTCCTTAGCTTTTATGATTTCTGGACTTTCCCCTACTGTCCTGGGATGTAGCTGTATTGATGTGACTGGAACAAAGGTCACATCCTCTGTATGGGCTCGGTGTGGTGGCTCATGTTTGTAATCCCAGCATTTGGGAGGCCAAGGTGGGAGGATCACTTAAGCCCAAGCGTTTCAGACTAGCCTGGGCAACATAATGAGACCCTGTCTTTACAAATAATTTAAAAATTAGCTGGGCATGATGGTGTACACCTGTGGTCCCTGCTCCTCAGGATGCTAAGTAGGAGGATCCTTTGAGCCTGAGAAATTGAGGCTGCAGTGAGCCGTGATCGTGCTGCTGCACTCCAGCCTGGGTGACAGAACAAGACCCCGTCTCCAAAAAATAAAAAATAAAAATAAAAAAAGAACACAAAATCCATAAAAAAAAAAAGAAACCTTATTCTCTGTAAGCCTTAATTCCCATACCTTTAATATGGTGATAAGGCCTACTCTTCGTGTTATAGAAATTAAACAAGCAAGGGATATGAGTTACCTCGTTTATAGTAGGTGCCTAATACAAGCTTATTCTCTTCTCCCCTCCACCTTCTTTCTCCCTTTCCTCATTCAAAATGATATGGTGTGGTTTATCTGTACACAGAAGATTAACACTCAACCTTCATTCTGTCTGCCTTCCGGTGAACTCTCCGGTATTGCAAAGGCTGGAAAGCTAAAAACTACATTTCCCAGACTCCCATGCAGTCAGGGGCTTTAAGGCTCAGCGAATCAGATGCACTGTGGAAGATCTGGGCGGAAGCCAGCGAAGACCCTGGCCGGCTGCTCCCGCTGTTTCTGCAGGAACTGCTGTCGGGGGACTGGCACTGGAGCGCTGTCACCGTTCTCATGACGTTGGGAGGCGAAGGGCATCCATTCTTCTGGGGGCCTTGTGGCAGGAGCAGTAGGTCCTGGTCAGAGGCGACCCAGCAGCCCCCTGATTGGCGCGGAGCCCAGGTTTTATTTGGGAAGCCTTGCTGAAATCTCAACCTAAAGTCTCTTCTAAATCCCTCCTAGTAGTTTTGTAAGACACTTAATACCCTGTCATAAATCTTCTCTTGCTTAATCTGGGCAGAGTGGATTTTATCTCTTCAGCTAACCAATATAAGTGGTATGGAGAGATTTTTATTGCCGAATTCCTCTTGGAGCAATCATGCTGTGTGTGTTTTGGAAAGATGCCTTGATAAGGGCTTGCAGGGAGGGTAGTTTCCCCCACTCACACGCCCCTCCCCCACCTCACTCCCACCCCAGCCCCCGGTGTCCTCTCACACTAACGCTTTAGGAACTTTTTGAGTTGCTCCTGAAAAAGAGGGGGAAAGAGACAAAAGCGTGGCGAGAAGTCGGACTCAGCAGATGGCTGAAGCCAGGTGTGGTATTATATGGCCCTTTTCCAAGAACCCCATCCCCACCCCCATATTTTCCACAAAGCCTGTGTAAATGCTTGCAGTGGTCAACTTTTTGTTGTGGAAATGAACAAAGTGACTGAATTTTGTGTTGGGGAGAACGTACTATGGGGACAGGAGGGATGTGAGACGAAGCCAGAGTTTTGAGAGGTAGAAAGAGCAGGAGACCACGAGTCCTCCTAGGTAACCAGCAGAAATACTAGGGAGGATGTTGAATCGCCAGTCCATGGGATTCAGAAGTCCAAGGTCATCTCACTTGGGTGCCGAGGAGCAGAGGTCCTCCACAGACAGCTGGAGTACACATGAATAGCAATTAGTGCTGAGTCCTTTGCACTCTGCTGGGCTCTTTACGTCACAACCTGATCTCTGTCTCCCTGAACTCAAAATACGAAAGCTCTGCAGTCCTTCTCATCTGTATCGACATGCATTTTGTTTATTGTTGTTTACCTTCTCTGCAACAGTGTCAGCTCCTGAAAGGCAGAGGCTTGGATCTAATTCATCTTTCAGTCTTTAAAGTTATTACATGCAAGTGCTGTGTGTACCTTTGTGCGTTTTTTCTGGGTAGAGCACCTACAATTTTAATCATCTTCTCAAATGAGTCCAGGACCTAGAAAATGTTGAGAATCTGCACTAGGAAGTCTTTTGGGTGATGTCTGGGTATTGTTTCTTGACTTACATGCAAAGGGGAGTCATTTTTAAAAAGTCAAATCCATTGTATCCTGAAGCTTGTCTTCCATTGAGGGTGTGCAGCCACCGAGATCTAAAGATCATGGGCTCTGCGGGAAACCTAGACTCAGTTTCTGCTTTCAAGATTCTGTCAATTAGGAGTTCAGCCAAGCAATGCTTGTTTATAGCTCCTTCCCGAGGACTCCTTGCCCTTCATTCAGAGAGGTTTACAAGCCAAGCTGACACCAAGTGAGTCCCACTGTGGGTGGGATCCATGGCTGCCACGTGCTTTCCAGCCTGTCGTCTCATAAGCTGTAAATATTTATCAAATGAATGTGGGAATGTCAGGCTCCAACTAGTGTCTAGGGCAGTGTGTGGGTGTGTGTGTGGGTGCTGCTGGAGAGCAAGAGCCCCATGAAAACTAGTATGTGATGCTGATGCCTTAAAGATGAAGACAAAATGAAAATTAAAACCCCATCGTGAGTCTGTACCTCAGCAGCTCAGGGCGGGTGGGAGATGAGCTCCGTTCTAACCTGCCCATTCTCAGGCCAGAAACCATGGGCAAATGTCAGCAAAGCCAAGCTGGGTTCCTGACAACTGCTGAGTTTGTAAACTTTCTAAAGTTCCCATATTTATCTCTGAAATTAATCCAGTAACACTTCCATTTGGCTGACAGCATGGTGTGTGGGTGTGTGGATGAGTTCAGTGAGGGAGAAAATAAAAGACTGGAGGGGGCCAAATTAATTTTCGGTTGGCATTTTATGGGTTTTAACTTGGAGTAATTGGTTGTTAAAATTGAACTGTGTAACTCTCAGTTGCAGCTGAAGCTTCAAAAATCCCTGAACTTTCAAAGTAAGATCACCCATGCCCCTCACACACTTAAGGCTATAAAAGAGTTGACGTAAAGGTGGCCAGGAAGAGCAGGCATTGGAGGAAGAGTTTCGTGAAAGCTGTCTGTGTGCTTTGAGTACCCCCACAACCCTCCAACTCTAGAAGGAGTTCTGGAAGGTCAGCATTTTTTTTGAGACAGAGTCTTGCTCTGTTGACTAGGCTGGAAGGCAGTGGTGTGAACTCAGCTCACTGCAACCTCCGCCTCCCAGGATCAAGTGGTTCCTGCCTCAGCCTCCTGAGTAGCTGAGATTACAGATGCATGCCACCACAACCAGCTAATTTTTGTATTTTTAGTAAAGATGGGATTTCACCATGTTGGCCAGGCTGGTCTCAAACCCCTGATCTCAAGTGATCCATCCGCCTCTGCCTCCCAAAGTACTAGGATTACAGGCATGAGCCACTGTGCCCCACCAGGTCTGAGCATTTTCTACTCTCAGGAAGCCACCCCACAGCCATGTCCTACTAGCCACAATCTCATAGCAAAAGGATGTCCTACCCTTTTTCTGGACACCCATGAGTCAGGTTCTGAATAGTGGGGTTGCTGCCACCTCTGATGCTGAGAAAGCACATACTTCCATGTCACAACTTGTCAGCAGAAATAGCAGAAGGCTCAGCCCATGCCTGACTTCTGCCCTCCAAGTCTTGCTTTAGTGCATCTCACTGGCAGGATCTACATCCTCTCAGGAGGGTTGCCTGAAACGAGGCTGGGGGTTGCAGTTTTCTCTCATGAGCCTCTGCAGTGCAGGAGGGCTCACCAGGAGGAGGTAGGCATGAGTGCTGAGCCTCATTTCACCTTGGCTAATACACTCCTACTCATGCTCCAAGGCCCACATCAAGGTCCCCACTGAGACTCCTCTCCCACTGCCACCTGCCCCCACCCCAGTAGAAAACTTCCTCCCCTCTGATCCCTGGTTTATTGTAATTCAGATAACACATCAGTCTCCTGTGTGAAGCTGAGTTTCTTGAGGGCAGGGATTTTGACTCATGTCTATGTCTCTGGCACCTGGTACAAGATCAGATAACTCATATCTATGATGGTTTTAAAACATGCCCACAGATTTTTGATACTTCTCTCTTCATTTTTTTTTAAGTCTAGTCAAATGAAGCAGTGGGAGTGGAGAAGGGAAAAAGAAATCTGTAACAGGTTGTGATCAATTAGTTGTAAACACCACTGCATTCGGACCTGCCTGTGTCTCTCTTTAAAAAGTAAAACCTAACTCCTCTCCCTTTGAGTATGGGCTAGACTTACTGACTCATTTCTAATGAATAGAATGTGGTGGAAGTGATGCGTGACCCTGAGACTGGTCATAAAAGATCTGCCTTGGTCTCTCTTGGATCACTGGCCCTGGGGGAAGCCTGCTGCCATGTTGTGAGGACGCTCAAGCAGCCCTCTGGTGGGATCTATGTGTCAAGGAACTGAGGCCTCCTTTCCACAACCAGCACTAACTTAAGAGGCATTTTCCTCTCCCTGGAGGGAACCTCTTTCTCATCTAATGTCGGAGGGCATTCGAGTTTCTTATCTCCTCTGATCCATTAATGTGGTTAAAACCACAGCCTGTTGACTCATCCTCTTTGTTTCCTATGAGTTGAGGCCTGGTGGACAAAAAGAGAAGGAATCAAGGGTAGACAAAATAGAACTGAAGCTAAGAGTTCCCTGTTCTCATCAGGGTTATTGGTTTTGGTTTGGCCAAGTGTGACTAATCTCACTGAGGAAGGTGAGGAGGAGCATCTGCAGTTCAGAGCCCCCTCACCTCTACTCATCAGAGAGAAGCTTGTGGTCCTGGTGAACCCCAGATTCTGTGGCACGGGTCATACCTGAGAAAGAAGAGCTCATCAAAGAGCAGCTTTGGCTGGGCATGGTGGCTCATGCCTGTGATCCTAGCACTTTGGGAGGCCAAAGCAGGAGGATTGCTTGAGCCCAGGAGTTTGAGACCACCCTGGGCAACCTGTCTCTAGACCCTGTCTCTACAAATAATAAAAAAATTAGCAGGGCATGATGGAATGTGCCTGTGGTCCCAGCTACTCGGCTGCAGTGAGCCATGTTTGCACCACTGCACTCCAGCCTGGGTTAACAGAGCAAGATCATGTCTCAAAAAAAGAAAACACCAAAAAGCAGTCTTCCAGGCCTGGACCACCCTGGTTGGCCTGCATGCAAGCAAGTGGTCTGGAAAGGGTGCTCCCCACAGCGGAGAGACAAGGGTTGTTACTCAGCAGTAATGCAAGAGCATTTAACACAGGCGCATGAAGCCCAGCTCTCCAAGCCACACCCCCAACAGGAGGGCCCTCCTTTTCTCTGTTTTTTTGAGGCAGTTGGGGATAAATAAGCAGCTGCCCTCAACCAAACCAGTGGAGTAGAAATTTACTTATTTAAGAAGGCAGGGCGTTGGTGTTCCTTGACCTGCTTTTCCCATGCTGAAATCCTGTCTTTTTTGTTCCTAATTATACAGCTAATAAATTTTCATTATTAAAAAAAAAAAGTTTAAACTACACGGTCATATGGAGTAAAAACACAAATGTTTTTGACAACCTACCCCCAGTCTCATTCCTCCCTGCAGGTAACTATAGCTAAGTTTGACATGTAGCCTGCCAGACCTCATGGATGTAGAAGTTTCACACTGTATATGTTGCCCTGCAACCTGGTTGCTTTTTTCTTCTCTTCATCTTTTTTTCATATATGTACAGATAGAACTCATGTTTTCTAAGAGCTGTGAAATAAATTATAGTATATGCAAGAGGAAGAACCTTCTGTAGAGCGAAGAGTGTGGGTGTTGAATGGGGAGTTCTGCTGAGCATCTGGAAGGGTTTGGATGGCGAGGGTTGGGGTTGGAGTAATGGAGAGATGAATTAGTCTTTCCAATAGATGGGAGGGAATCTGGAGCTTCTGAGGCTCCCTGGGGTGGAGGGAGAATGCTGGAAGGAAGAGTTTGCTGACAAGATAGAATATGAGTGCCCTCCCCACAGTGACCCTCCCACAGCCCTCACAGCTTCAACAAGTTTACTAAATCCATGAATAAACATATTCCCCTCCTATATCTCAAGGATGCACTATAGCTCTTGGGATATTGTTTGTTAAATTGTTATTTCCAAGGTCTGTAAGAATTATGCTGCTACGTGTTTCCCTGTGTGGGGAGGTGGAAAGAAACTGTAGTTTAGGACGTGCATTTCTGAAATCTGAGAATGGAGATGATCTTCACAAGGTCAGGCAGAGCAACACATGAATATGAAGGCCTGCTGTGTGCAGTCCCTGTGCTGCCCTGAAATGCCAAGGAGACTGAGCTGGCTCAGGCATCAACCTCAGCACTCAGCGCCATGGGACTGACAAGCTTAGGGGTCAGGCATGCATACGGAGAGTGGCCACAAATACTAGGAGAGCCACAGAAGGGGAGTATCAAGCATGTGGCGACTCTGCCCCACTCCCACGTTCACTCTTTTGGCAAATGTCCCTGATTGATCATGGAAGTCTTTCTTGCTGAGCCCAGAAGCTGATTAGGAATCTTCTCAACCCAGTACTACAGGAAGCTGTTACCGATCAGGCAAAGTTGGGGGATTGATGGGACGTATTTGCCACCCTGCTATAGGCTTAACTTAAAATGGGATTCTGAAATGTTGCCTTTTACAGAAATTTTCTTTTTCTATTTTTATTTCTTTCTTTATTGTTATTATAATTTTGAGACCAAGTCTCACTCTGTTGCCCAGGCTGGAGTGTAGTGGCATGATCTTGGCTTGCTGCAATCTCTGTCTCCCGGGTTCAAGTGATTCTCGTACCTCAGCCTCCCAAGCAGCTGGGATTCAAGGTGTGTGCCACCATTCCCTGCTAGTTTTTGTATTTTTAGTAGAGACAAGGTTTTGCCATGTTGGCCAGGCTGGTCTCAAACTTCTGGCCTCAAGTGATCCACCCGCCTCAGCCTCCGAAGTGCTGGAATTACAGATGTGAGCCACCGTGCCCGGCCAAAAAATTTCTTTTTCATAATGTACACTGGTGTGGTGGGAAGATGGGTGAGTGGAGCTCAGAAGGGAAGCAAGTCCCCTGCACCCACTTCCTGAGGCTGGCCTGGGTCGCATCTGATGAGCCTGGGGGCCCATATTGGAGACCCCAGGCACTTGAGGAAGCAATGGTGGCTGACTGATAGTGGCAGGGAAAGGGGCTGGGGCACATCCTCTGGGCCAGTTGCTATGCTATCTGGCAGGAAGTTAGGGCCTGGAATCAGAAGAGAAATGAGGGGAATGTTCTGCCCAGCAGCCATTAAAGGCCTTTAGTGATCCTTGGACTTGAACCAGATGTTGTAGGGCCAGAGGAGCCCCGTGTGAAAGCCCACAGCAGCTCTATGCCAGCCGTTGAGTGAATTGCCTTGCACAGGATTGGTCCCCTTTGGTTCATTTGTCCAATGGTAGTTACTTCTCTGGAAGTTAGGCAAGAAGCCCCTTCTCCTCTCTACCTCATTCCCACCATAGACCCAAGGGATCATCCTGAAGACCAGTTTACTCTGACTTTGGGGCAGCATCTTCCCTAAGGGGCTCCTGTGGCCTTCCCCATATCCCATTGTCTGGTCAGCTCTGGGTCACTCTGACCTTAAATTTCAGCTTCCCTGGTCTCTGTAGGTCCCAGATCCTACCTTTTTTCCCCGCTGTCTTGCACTTACACCTCCCCAGGCCCCATCCCACAAAACTGCCCACCTGTCTCCTGCCTACCCAGGACTCTCATAGGCTTCTCTTAGTGCCCAAGGCCACTCTGTCTACAGAACAGTGACCCAACTTGCCAGATCCTTGAATACGAGCCTCACCTTCAAGCATCCTCCTACCAGCTGGGCCACAGTTGTCATCCCTCACTGGACTGTTGGCCCCAGCTCCTTTGTGGCCAACTGGGAGCTACCAGTGGTCATCTGTCCGGAGTGGTCTGAGCAGGAAGCCTGTTTGTGTTGACAATACGGCGAATTGGCCACATCTACACGGGGAGTACAACCACCAGGCATGGCTCACTGGAGCCGAGGGCACGTGGTAGCATTCTGTCTAAGGGTGGTGTAGAGAAAAGAACAGGGACTTCAGAGTGGAGCAGACTTCAGAGTCAAGCAGTGGAGTCCGAATAATGGCTCAGCCACTTAATACTCTGGATAAATCTCTTAACCCTTCAGAGCCTCGAAGTTCTTGTTTGGAAAATGAGGCTGGATAAAAATACCTCACTCACTGAGTTGTCGTAAGGGCAACTGAAATAACTGAGCATGATTTACAGTGAGGATTTTTAAAGTGTGTTAGTTTCCTGTGGCTGCCATAACAAAGCACTGCAAACTAGGGGTTTAAACAACAGAAATTTATTGTTTCACGGCTCTGGAGGCTGGAAGTTCAAAATCAAGGGGTCCCCAGGGTTGGTTCCATCTGAGGGCCGTGAGTTAAGCATCTGTTCCAGGCCTCTCTCCTTGGCTTGGAGATGGCCGTCTTTTCCCTGTGTGTGTGTCTCTGTGTCCAAATTTCCTTTTTTCTAAGAAAAAAAAAAAGGACATCCATCAGTCACATTGGATTAGAGCCTATCTTAATGACCTCATCTTAATTAATTACATCTGCAACAACCCTATTTCCAAATAAGGTCATATTCTGAGGTGCTGATGGTTAGGATTCAACATATTAATTTGAGGATGGCACAATTCAACCCATAATAATAAGCTGTCACTATTTGCCATAAGTTTTACTAAAGCCCTGGTTATTGATGGGATTTTAGTGGAATTAAATGGTTATCATTCAGCCTTTTCCAGCGAGCTGCATTCTCCTTGAGATACCTGTTATATCAGTCACACACCGGTAGTAGCAGGTCAGTTGGTGGCCCCACCAGCCTCCAAGTTCATGTGTGGAAGCCAAATGCTAAAAAAGTCCCCCACCCCCTTTTCCCTAAACAGTGGTGGCAGTGGTGGCAGTGGTAGAGGTGGGCTTCCAAGTATCATGCAGGCTACATCTGAGCCAGGTGCCCATGTTGGATCCTTAGGGCCTGGGGCCTCCTTTGCACCCTACCTCCAACCCAAGTCACTGTGAAGACGCTTCATGCCTCACTGCAAATTCCAGTCTGACTGGGAATATTTTCCCTAAGAAGTGGAGGGGATGGCAGCCCTAGGGAGGCCTCCCTCACCCTCCCTGTTCTGTAGGAGAGCTGAGTTCCCACAGAAGTGCCCAGCAGCTGCAAAACAGCCCTTCTTTATGCCACATGGAAGGCAATGGGGAGTGGAAAGCCCAAGGGACACTGGGTGTGATGCAGGTGGAACAGAAGAGTGTTTATGACCCGTAAGCCTCCTATATACCCAGTCCACCTTAGCAGGGTTAGTTGAAGCCTGATGTCTTGGCTGATTCTCCCTTCCCCTCCTCCAAGGGAGCCATATTCAGGAAAACGGCTCTGAAAGTAAGGCCCAAGAATGGGGAGCTTAAGTGTCTGGGACGTGCACCATTTTATTTATTTATTTATTTTTTTGAGACAGAGTCTCACTCTGTCACCCAGGCTGGGGTACATACAGTGTGCTGTCTCAGCTCACTGCATCCTCTGTCTCCCAGGTTCAAATGATTCTCATGCCTCAGCCTCCCGAGTACCTGGAATTACAGACACACACCATCATGCCCGGCTAATTTTTGTATTTTTAGTAGACGTGGGTTTCATCATGTTGGCCAGGTTGGTCTTGCACTTCTGACCTCAAGTGATCCACCCACCTTGGCCTCCCAAAATGCTAAGATTATAGGCGTGAGCCACTGCACCCGGTCTGGGACATGCACTTTTGGTATCAGTGTCTCCCCAGCTCAGCACCCAGAAGACCTGCAGTTTGGACAATTGTCGTGTCCACTTCTCACTGGGTCAAGCTCTGTCTCTGAATGTTGGTGCAGGATTTGTGAGGCTAGAGACAGACGGAGATTCCTAGTGAGCCCTTGGGGTACGGCCAAGCCTGGGGATGCTGTGACTTCACCCTCAGCTTCATTTATGAAGCTGTGCTAGTTTTGTGGAGGACACAGGGCCAGGCTCTCTATTTTCTCTCTCTTCTATTAAGGAAAATTAGAATTTCTTTCTAATTTCGTCTTCTAGCTCAGCTCTGATTCAGCAAATATTTATTGAATAGCCACATCATGCTAGTGATTACAGCTGAATAATAATATATAATCCAGACTTTAAGGAGTTTACATTCCAGTGAGCGTTAAAAAAAAAAAAGGCACAGAAAAGCCTTCACTGAAGCAGAGGCAGAGAGTAACAGGACAGCTATTTAGGTGATGGCAAATACCAAGACGCAGAGAGAAAAGAGCGGCTTGCAATTAGGGTACCTGGAAGGCTCCATGGAGGAGGTGGTATTTGTTTTGAATTGTGAGGAATGGACGGGGTTTCAGTGAGTACAGAGGGAGGAGTGGAAAGAACAGACAGAGCAAAGATAGGAAGGTTGAGACATGCAGGGCATTATAGAAGGATAGGTATTTAGGTGTGGCTTGAGCATCGGATGGTGGTAGGGATAGGGTGAGAGATGAAATTAGCAAGGAAAGTTGTGCTTGGATTATGTAGGATCTTGGATGTCCCATGGAATGATTAAGATATGAAGACAACATTCAGAGATTTGGACCAAGTTAACAATCTGATGAAAATGCTCTCAGAAGATTCACCAAGCATCTTTCTGTGACACGGATTTGTATAGTAGAGCTGGAGGCAGGAAAGCCACATCAGAGGCTGCAGGAACAACCCAGGAGAGAGATGAGGTGCACACTAAGATGGCTGGGGCAGGTTTCACAGGTGAGAAATCAGAGAAGATGAATGGTTACTTAGAGCAGGACAAGCAGAAGGGTCTTCCCCCATCTACCCCATAGCTGAGCAGGAGCTACTGGATATGACCCACTGGCAGGTCACACCGGGGATTCTGGCTGGCACATGCAGTGATCTACTGGAAAGCAACAATTATTTCACATCCCTCACCTGCAT
This sequence comes from Cheracebus regulus, assembly GCA_963574635.1. Classification (NCBI taxonomy): domain Eukaryota; kingdom Metazoa; phylum Chordata; class Mammalia; order Primates; family Pitheciidae; genus Cheracebus; species Cheracebus regulus. Next base: position 12,873 of record CAUYQU010090503.1, read on the forward strand.
GAAGTGAGTTGGTGGGGCATCTCGAGTGGTGAGCAGGAGGCAGGGAAGCCGAGGTCAGCAATAGCTGGAACCCCAGGCAGGTGTCCTGGAGCCAGGAGCTCTGTTACAGGCCCTGCCCAGTTGTGCAGCTTTGACCAGGCATTTTCTCCATTTGGCTGCATATCTAGGTCTCTTGGTCAGATCAACCAGTGTCTGGGCTAGCTTGTGGCTTCCAGGTTTCCCTTCTTCAGGCGCTATGGTCCAAGAATTGCAAATTCCATCCTCCAGTCTGATCTCTGCACCCAGTGCTTTTTCACCAAAGTCATCCACATTTTCCAAGGCTCAGGATTCAGTTGTGAGAAAGATATGAAAATGCTAGCTGGTCTTGGGCCCTTTGGGGTCCTCTGTCATCCTTAGAGATGCATCTTGAGTCTTCTAATGGTTTCATTGCTGTTCCCATAAAATAGCAGGAATGGGGAGTGGTGGGCAGCTTTGAACAGTCTCAGCAGATGCCTTTTACATGCAGTTGCAGGGGCCAGGCAGATGGTGCATTTCCATTTGGCTAGGTCTGGCAAAAAGATGATGACCAACTTCCCAAGGCCAGTGGCAGCTAGGCCCACACTTCCCCAGTTGCACTAGCTTCTTTATTGCTGGCTCTGTGGGAATGGCTCTATATTTGTTTAATATCTCTAGCTACTCCACCTCTCAGGGATACTCCATTCTTTAAATGCTGGTCATTGAAATTGGGTTTTGGTTTGTTTTCTTTTTTTCTTTTTTCTTTTTTTTTTTTTTTTGTTTACATTCTCTAGGATTTTTGCACTTCTACTGATGAGCTACAATCCAGAGAGGCTTTGATGAAGCCATTGGCCTTCTTTTCAAATGGGGTGACAAATGTGCCTTTGTTATCTAATTGTCAGGGCCCCCTAAGTATTTGAGCTTTGGGAAAGATTGCATCCAATCCCAAATTCCACAGTCCAGGGAAGTCCAAAGTACTCCCCAGTCTACTGTGAATTCTCATGGTGCTTCTGCTTCTGGACACTCGCAACTGTGTAAGCCATTCTGATCCAAATGCCCCCTGTCCCCTGTGTGTACAGTTCATCCCTTTACTGGGGTCTACAAGGAATCCATTCACAGGGAGTATTTATGAACTTAGCAGAGGGAGAGGGATCACCTCACAAACCCCAGAGCCTTCTCATTGGCTTCTCTTTCCTATTTCTGTCATGTCTTCCTCCAGAGTGTGGTCTCCCTTCCTCCTTTACAACATAGAGCAGTCCCCCACCTGACACCTCTTTCCCAGCTGACACTCAGGTCTTTGGAGTTCCACCTGCTACCCTAATAGTTCTCAAGGTGTTTTTCTCAACAAAGCCATTTTCTTCCTAGAAAAAATTCTAAATTGTCAACTCTTAATAAAATTTTCATTCTCTGATTTCACATTTCTCATACATAGAGTTGGAGGTTTTAAGAAATTCCCTCTAGCCATTAGGATGTGATTTAACAGGAACCCAATTAAAAGTGGCCTAAATGACAAAGTGAGTTATTATCTCACAAAATTAGAAGGCCAGAGACAGGTTCACTGCAAGCTTCAGGGTCTCAGCTCTATCCTTGGTCCCATTCCAGGCTTAGTCTTGGACTGGTAGCAAGGTGACTGTTGCAGTTCTCCACTTTCTAGTGGACTCCCTAGCGGACTCCACCACGTGCAGGACAAGAAGGGATGGTCTTTTCCCATAGCTCTTCTGTATAGGGAGGAGTCATTTCCCAGAAGACCCTGAGCAGACACTGCCTTCCCATCTCATTGGCCAGGTTTGGTCACATGCCTAAACCCATGGCTGGAAACGGGTGGAATCTGCAACTCACTTAAATTAAGCAGAACCGTCTTCTGCTGCTGATGGGGTGTGGAGGGCATCCAGTGAAGCATGAAGCTGTTTGGAGGAGGATGGACACTCCAACAAAGCTGGGGCACCACAGCATTCCTGCTGCTCTACCTCCTGGTCCTGCCTGATGGCAGGTTGTCACCCCCAATCCCTGTCTGTTCCTGTAGCTGCAACTTGAGGGGAACCTGCCAGACCTGAATGTCTCTGTCTTTACAGTCTTTTCCCACCTTTGTACCAAGGGAAACCCATCACCTTCCAGGAGTAAATCATTCTTATGTTTTGAGGAGTTTGTGTTCTCATCTTTGTTTCTCTGTTTAGAACATGCCAGCAGCCTTCTGCAAGTAATTGCATGGAATATTTTTTGAGAGAAGTTACAGGCATTTGGGGGATTCCAAAACTTCCATTTCACATGAGCTCATTGGAGTCTTTATTTTTTATTTTATTTTATTTTTTGGCCTTTCACGAGTTAGGACAGTGGTTCTCAAATTTCCATGGGAATTTCTTAGAAAGCCTATTAGAAATGACTGTGACCTCCCCCACTCCCTGTCTGCAATCTGGAGTAGAATCTAGGAATGTATATTTAAAGTATGCATCAGAGGTGACCACTGTTTTAGGAGAAAGTGTACCGATCTAACCCTGCTTTGATAGATTTATTGAAGAGAGGGTGGCAATTCCAATTTTATATAATTTAATTTTTGTTTATACAAGGGACTTGGGGAATGCAAAAGCAAAGGTAATATGAATTTTAGATCATCAAGACGTTTTTTTCCTTTAAGTACATTTACAGCTCAGAAAACAAATCTCTCACCAGGCTGTCTTCCTAACTAGACTTCAGGATGTCATTTGTTCAGATGAAATGGTAATTGCTTGCTTTCCAAATGCCAAGTGTTGGGCTGCTTAAGACCTTGAACAGTCTGGGCCTGTAAAGAAAAGACTCTGGTACTTGGAGTATTTTCAGGGTTTTGAAGTCCCCAAGTTGGTCTTCCCTGAATAGGTTTGCTTCTTTATAAACGGGGACCTCTGCTTGTGAATTAGGTCAAGTTAATGTTGGACCACAAACTGGCTGCAGAGTCTGCTTCTGGGGTTCTGCCCCTCTTGCCCCATTTCCTGGCAGAGTTGGAAGCTCTCAGTGTGGAGGAGGGGGCTACAGTAGAGATGTAGGGGGTCAGGGAAGGTAGCCATTCTCAGCAGGTCAGGGGGCAGATGGATTCAAGGATACCCCAGGGTAGCCTCGATCTTTTGAATTGGAACTGGGCAGCTTTAAGTTTCTACTTTCAGGGTAGGGAGATGGAGAGCGGGGATCCTTTTTCCCTTTGGAGAAGCTGCCCAGCACTGCAGCAGCAGAGGGAGCATCTGAGAAAACAGGCAGGGACATGAAGAAGGACATGTCAGGGGCTGAGGCCTTTCAGTCCCTGGTATCTGGTCCCCCTCTGCCAGAGACTATAAACAACAGTCCATTTTAGAAGTGTCTCCATGGCTGTTATAGGGAGACTAGATTGGACAGAAGCAAGACACAGCAGACTTGTTAGGAGGAAGTAGAAGGAATATATGTTTATTGAAGGAATGAATTTTGTGCTGTGATATTAGGCTTTGGGTCCCTGCTTTGGGCAAAGGCCACTTGCACCATGTTCCCTAGGGACTGTGGTGGGTCATCAGACTTCTGGAAGAGTAAAACCCTTCCCTTCCTGTTCCCCTCCACTGACCCTGTAGATCTCCACTCTTCCCCGTCCTGGGAAGTCCTGTGGCTGTAACCCCTGAGATCCTATCCTGTTTTTCTCTGTGCTCTCTGGTGTGTTTGGAGCTCAGTCTCAAGCTGGTATTAAGTCTGGTTCTGTGCTTTGGTGAACCCCACTTCGTTGCCTCTTGTAGTCTGAGCTGTATCTTCCTTAATAGCAAACGCTATTTTTTTTCATAGCCTGTTTGGCTCATACCACATTTTTAGTCCACCAGAACTCCCATCCCAGCCCCCTACAACCACACTGGAAACACAGGTAGGTAATCTCTGGGCCATGGAATGACAGCTTACGTGCAGAGCGAAGGTGGCTGCCAAAGGCTATACACCTTTGAGGGGGTTACCCACTGTCCTCAGCCCCTTGCTGCTCTCAGGGAACCCACCACCCAGGTGCTGTGTCCCCGGGGTTCTGCCTTGCAGTTTTCCAATCCCAGGATGCTTTAACACTCAGAAAAAAAAAAGGCATTATTCCTATCCATGAAAGATTAGAGAGGTCTCTATCACCCCTCAAAGCTAGCTTTTGGGCCAGTCATGGCGGCTCACACCAGCACTTTGGGAGGCCAAGCGAGGAGCATCACTTGAGGCCAGGAGTTTGAGACCAGCCTAGGCAACATAGCGAGACCCTATCTCTATTAAAAAGAAATTTTTTTTTTTTTAGCTAGCTTTTGGAGAATCGAAAGCAGGCTTAGATGCTTTAAGATGTCTTTTTCTTTTAATCTAGAAGAAGGAAGGAAGATCACAAAGGAAGGCTCAGATCCAAAGTCAATTCTTTGTCTAGTACATGGTTTATTTTAAATGGGAAAGTTCAAGGTTACAAAAACAAATGATTTGGATGGGGCATTTGTGAATTCTGAAGCATAGATATTTCTTCATGTTTGAAAGATGTGCTCAGATATTTGTGCGATTTTTGTCATTGTTGAAATAAACGAGGTAGTGAGGCTGTGGAACATTGCACTTAGAATGATGTGAAAAATAAACAAACAACAGTACAGGGCCCAAGGTCCCAAGGAATAAAACAGGTTAAAATGTGGTTTTCTCTCCTTCCCTTCCTTGGGACCCTGGTTGGTTTTACTCTCACGTGGCCCAGAATATCTCATTAAAGCGTCTCTTCCCAACGTACCAAACTGCAAGTTGGATGGCTTTACTGATTGAATGGAATAATTTGGTCAGGTAAACTGTTGTCAAGAAGACTGACCTGCAGAAGTGGTATGCTTGCTTTTTGTTTATCCTTAACTACTTGATTTTGTTCAAGTCTCTTTTGATGGCCTTGGCATTAGATTGCATTGACTCGATTAGATAGCTTTTGGAAATGAATTTCATGGGGAGATAATTAAATTCAATGTCAGTAACTGGATTAAAGGAAAGGGCATAGGCCTTGGGGTGTTCAGGCTTAGTCCTACCATATAGCACTCATGTGATCTTGGATAAGGCATTTCATTTCTCCAATTTCATTATCTTAACAGGAAAATTCAGACTAAACTCTTTGTGTGAATATGCTTTGAGAGTAGGTGATGTATATAAATTGCCCTCTATGGTATCTGGTATTATACAAAGTAAGTCTTTGATACCGGCTTGTTTTCCTTTTCTTCTCTGCTCCTCTTCCTATCTCCCTCTTCAGCTTTTCCATGTGCCCAAGATGTCCATCTTTAACACTTTGGGAGAGAGATTTTTCAAGGACATGTCTCAGAAACTGAAAAACTGGTTGACTGGTTTCCTTCAATGTTTGTGAGTTTCCCACTGGACTCCAACCAACGTGGCTCTGAAAATCTTTGTGTCCATAGCTGCATGTCAGCATACATTCTCATACTTAATTTTTGGAATTAAGGTAGAGTGGAGGAGAGTATGAGCTCTGGGGCCAAAATGTCTGTGTTCAAATTCTAACTTTGCCACTTACATGACCTTGGATAAGTCACAACCCTCTAGGCCTCAGTTTCCTCATCTGTAAAATGAAGATAAGAATAGCATTTAACTTACAGAATTAACATAATAAAGCAGGTTAAAATATTTATATGTAAGTACTTAGAACAGTACCTAGGACTAGAAGTAGCATTTGAATGTTGGCTACACTGATGATGATGGGATGAGTATGATGATGGTCATCTCCCCTGTTAGACTATAAACTTAGGCAGAGAGTATGTCTAATTTGTGCCCCATGCCTAGCAGCCAGCACAAGGGCTTAGTTCATGGAGGAAACCCTCAGAAAATGTTTGTAGGATGAATATAATGCCTATGTGAATTAATAATATGAATATGTGCCAATAAGGCAGATGTATGTGAGTGCTTCATATGTGTGTATTTTCCTTCTGGGTGAGAGTTCTTCAAATATTCTAGTTTCATTGTGAAATTTTTGGAGGAATTAAACCCAAAGAGCTTAAAAAGGTGTAAGACTTGTGTTCAGATTCCATGGCAGTGACTAAACGCCAAGGATTGAGCATCCTGGTAGGGCAGGGACACTCCTGCATAAGGCAGGTGAGAGCCTGGGGTTAGACAGGGATTAATGTGGGTCAGGTGGGATGGATCCTGGTGAGGTGGTTTTCATGCCATTCACTCAGGATCTGGAGCAGCCTGGAGTCATAGGAGCCTGACCTGAGGCTAAGCAGGACTCTGGGAATGCTGTCACATGTGTGGCCCTTGAATAAACCATGATCGCAAAAGCCACGAGCCATGCAGGACCTCAAAAGCTTGTCTGTCAAGTAGAAGGAGGGTGTCAACTGTCATGGTGGGCTGGCTTTGAGAGGGACAATCTTCAGGCCATGTCAGTGGGATAGGGTCTCAGGCATACCCAAGCCCAAGAACAGACACAGCATCTCAGATTCTGGGGGTTGGGGGATGGCGGTGGTCATATGATCCTATTCAGATCCAACACTGTTATCATCCTTAGATCTGGGTTCAAATCTTGACTCTCACCATCTATCAGATTTTTGAGCCTCAGTTGACTAATTTATAAAATGTGACTCAAAATGACATTTAGTAGTTACTCAATAAATTCATTAATTCTTTCAGCCAGTCAGTCAAGAAATATTTACTGAGTGCTTACCTATGTGCTGTTGTGGGCACCAGGAATACAATAGCTGACAAACCAAAGTTCCTGCTTTCACATTCTTGAGGCAGAATATAGACATCAGACAAATAAATATATAACAGATAGTGATAAATACTATAAAGAGATAAAAGAGGGGATAGAGTCACAGGGTAGAGAGTGATGCTTTAGATTGGATGGTCATGGAAGGCAACCCTGCATAAGGTGACATTCGAACAGAGACTCAAGACATGGAGGGAGTGAGCCCATCAGATAATAACTGGGGCAGAGTATTCCAGGCAGGGGAGCAGTAAGTGCAAAGGTCCTGGGGGTGAAAGATCACGTGGAAAAGTAATGAGGAGTGAGACTGGAGATAAGGTCCAAGACACCGGGATTAGATCATGTGTGGCCTCTCAGGCCATGGAAAAGATATTGGCTTTTCATACTGAGTGACATGGGAAGCTATTCGAAGGTTATGAGCAGGGAGTGACATGATCTAACTCAAAAAGAATCAAGCCAGGCACATAATCCCAGCACTTTGTGAAGCTGAGGCTGGAGGATCACTTGAGCCCAGGAGTTTGAGACCAGCCTGGGCAACATGACAAAATCCCATCTCTATTAAAAATACAAAAATTAGCCAGACATGGTGGCACATGCCTATAGTCCCAGCTACTTGGGAGGCTGAGGTGGGAGGATCTCTTGAGCCCAGGGAGGTTGAGGCTGCAGTGATCGTCACTATTGCACTCCAGCCTGGGCAACAGAGTGAGACCCTGTCTCAAAAAAATAAAAATAAAGTAAAAGAATCACTCTGCCCACTTTGTGGGGGCAGGGGAGCACTTAGGAAGCAATTGTGTTGCTTACACTAGGGTAATGGCATTAAAGATGGTAAGAAAGGGTCAGATTCTGGATATATTTAGAAGTAGAGCAAAAAGACCTTTTGATAAGTTCTCTGTGGAGTGTATGGGGAACTGGAGGAAGATGACGAATGACTCATGTTTTGTGTTTGAGCTACTTGAAGGATGGACTTGCCATTGACTGGATTGGAGAAGGCTGAGGGAAAAGCAGGTATTAGGGGTTGGACACATTTTAGAAATGTTTATCAGATGCTCCAGAAAAGGTTTTGAGTAGGCACCTGGTGCATGACTTTGGAGTTTGAGGGAGAGGTCCAGCCTGGTCATAAACACTGGAGAGTTTTCAGGGTATAGATTGTTGAGAAATGCTAAGTGTGTAATTGCTGAGAAATGCTGAGTGTATGATAAAATATATTGTTTGCTAAAAAGAACAATGGCAAGGAAAACCTAGCCACCTCCCCCCACCCCCCCAAGTAGAAAACTACTTAGGGCCTTCTAAAGTGGCAGGACAATATATAAATGCCATATACCAGTCAAAACAATCCTTTAAAAAGACCAGCTTAATCAACATACTTACCTGGCAGGGGAGATACCATGATCACGAAGGTGGTTTTCCCAGGGCGAGGCTTATCCATTGCACTCCGGATGTGCTGACCCCTGCGATTTTCCCAAATCTGAGAAACTCGACTTCATAATTTGTGGTAGTGGGGGACTGTGTTCACACTCTCCCCTGGTCTCTTAAAAACAACAACAACAACAACAAAAAAAAAACAATTCTTTAAGCATGGGACATCTGATCCTGCCCTCATGGCTCCCTTGTGGAGAAACTTTTTAGTTTGTCTGTGATCAGTGGTAAGTGGGCACCAGCTGCCTACTTGGCATATTTTTGTTTTGTGAGAAAATACCGAACATCTGTTTATTAATAATTATCACCTGTTCAAAGAGAATAAATACATGGGTCAGAGTCTGCTCGAGGCACTCAGCCTGGAATGCTGTCAGTCCCTTGAGGCTCTCAGCCCCCTGAGGCTCTCAGCTTGGAAGGCTATTGGCCCCCTAGATAGACCCACTTTGCTGTTCTATCTGGATGTCTGCTTCTCAATGCCTTCAGCGCTGCCTGGGTGGGGGTCTCTACGGCCAAGCTGGTTCTCGGTAATAGATGGTATTGAAAATCATGAGCTTGGATAAGATCATCTTGAGAGTGAGGATAGAAAAGAATCTGGGTCTGGGGCCTGAGCCCTGGAGCCGTCAAGGGTTGCACCTGAGAGAGATGAGGAAGAACAGATACATCCTTCCCTCCTCCTCCTCCTCCTCCTTCTTTTTCTTTTCTTTAATTTAGTTAGCCTTCACTTGAACAAATCTGCTTATAAGATGTCTTTTGGGTTTGCTCTTTAAAAGTAATATGTGTACTTTTTAACTTCAAAGACTTTTAAAAAGAAAAAACACCCAACTCTGGACTGTGGAAGAAGGCCTCGTGGTGCAGGCATTGAACCAGCAAGGCCAGTGCATCTGGAGATCAAGTTCCTTTTGGGATTAGTGAAATCGAGCTTTTGTTAGCATTCATCTAATGGTGGAATGTCAACTTGAAAACCTCAAAAATCCTTTTCTGCTCCACATCTTTTTCTTTTTTCCATTTAGCAGAAAAACTATGTGAAGCCAGAAGGGAGAATCTGAGAAAGGTTTGACTCTTCCTTGGTGAGAATAACAATCTGTTGTGTCATGGCACCAGCATAGAAATCCTGTGTTTGAGGAATAGGCTGAGACACAGTGTTTCTCAGGATAGTTTAGGAAAGGGCAAAGTACGGATAGCTCAACTCCTGTGATAAAGATCTTAGGGTCTCAGTGGACCATAGATTTCCTATGAGCCAAGTAATGACATGGCTGTTATAAGAGCCAACACAATCAAAGAAGTCTAGTGTACTGGCTATAGGAAATCAGAATACCCTGAATAAAGAGGATGCTGGTTGGATAACACAAGCAGTCCCTGATGCTATTCTAGGCACTGCATTATGAGAAGGACTTTGGCAAAGTGTGTGGTGTTCAGTGCAGACCCACATGGGACAGGTTTTAAATAATAGGAGTTTGGCCTCAGCTGGAGCCTTGGGCATGCTGTAGTCACTGTCTTTAAGTATTTGCCAGGAATGAGGGAGATTGGTTCTGTATGACTTCCTAGAGAGAACTAAAGGAGGGAAAGTGACATAGAACTTTTTATGGTTGGAATGGGCTTATATATAAAGTAATGAGCTCTCTCGCCCTTTCTTGAGGAATTCAAATAGAGGGTAAGTAATCAATAGGGATGCTGTAGAACAAAGACTTTTAGGTGGGGGCCGGTGAGCCTTAGGGAATCTGAAAATTCCATGAAAGTACATGCCAAATGGTATAGGCATGTGTGTATTTTTCTGGGGAGAAGATTCATAGCTTTCATCAGATTCTCTGAGTTATAGGACCCTAGCAATGTTAAGAAGGCCTGCCATAGCAAATACCTGTAAGCTGCAAGCTTTGAACGCTTTGGTTTTCTTATACTAAGTTCAATGGTTCTCACTAGCTTGAATAACCCCTATGCCTTAGCTGAGTGGTCCTGTGAAAAGAACATTAACTTTGCAGTTGGACAGATTTCAGTTTGAATTCTAGCTCAGCTACCTTCTACTTTTGTGACTCTGGGCAAATTGCTTAACTTCTCTTAACTTCAGTGTCTTCATTTGTAAAATAGGAATAATAAAATAAATCTCACTGGGCCATTAAATCACATAATGCAGGTCACCTGGCACAGTTCTTAGCTCCCAGTAGGAGCTTAGTAAATGTGAGGTCCTTTCCTCACTTTTTTTTCTGTGACATCTTTTTTTTTTTTTTTTTTATGTTTAAAGAATGAAAGAGAGAAAGGAAGAGGAAGAGATTTGAGAAAAGGAGAAAGAAAGAAAAAGCAAAAGAAAGAAAAAATGAAAGAGAAAGAAAGAGAAATAGATTTTAGAAAAAGAGAAAATGAGAAAGAAAGAAACTGCAAAAGAAAGAAAAAAATGAAAGACAAAGTAAGAGGAAGATATTTTAGAAAAAGAGAGAAAAGGAGAAAGAAAGAAACCGCAAAAGAAAGAAAAAAAGAATGAAAGAAAGACAGAAAGAGGGAGAGAGAATGGGATTCTTGTTTTATTGCCCAGGCTAGAATACAGTCTAAAAATGGGTATTAAAAACCTCTTTTATGCCAATAATTGTGTTTAACAATGGAGACAGGAAGGAATAGGGGATGAAAATAACAA
>CAUYQU010090505.1:0-17795 GCA_963574635.1 Cheracebus regulus
CATCTATGTTCATCATGGATATTGGCCTGAAGTTTTCTTTTTTTGTTGAGTCTCTGCCGGGTTTTGGCATCAGGATGATGCTGGCCTCATAGAATGATTTGGGAAGGATTCCCCCTTTTTGGATTGTTTGGAATAGTTTCAGGAGGAGTGGTACCAGCTCCTCTTTGTATGTCTGGTAGAAGTTGGGTGTGAACCCATGTGGACCTGGGCTTGTTTTTGTCGGTAGTCTATTAATTGCTGCTTCAACTTCAACCCTTGTTATTGGTCTATTCAGAGTTTTGACTTCTTCCTGGTTTAGGCTTGGGAGGGTGCAAGTGTCCAGGAATTTATCCATTTCTTCCAGGTTTATTGGTTTATCTGCATAGAGCTGTTGGTAGTAATCTCAGATGGTAGTTTGTATTTCTTTTGAGTTGGTGGTGATATCCCTTTTATCATTTTTTATTGCATCTATTTGCTTCTTCTCTCTTTTCTTTTTTATTAAGCTGGCTAGCAGTCTGTCTATTTTGCTGATCTTTAAAAAAAAAAAAACCAACTCTTGGATTTATTGATTTTTTGAAGGGTTTTTTTTTTGTCTCTATCTCCTTCAGTTCTGCTCTGATCTTAGTTATTTCTTGTCTTCTGCTAGCTTTAGAGTTTTTTTGATATTGCTCCTCTAGCTCTTTCAATTTTGATGATAGGGTGTTGATTTCCGATCTTTCCTTGTTTCTCATGTGGGCATTTATGGCCAGATATTTTATACTTAGGATCCTTAGCTCTTCTTGTTGCATTGATCCTTTTCCCATTATTTAATGCCCTTCTTTGTCTCTATTGATCTTTGTTGGTTTAAAGTCTATTTTATCAGAGATTAGGATTGCAACTCCTGCTTTTTCTTTGCTTTCCATGTTCTTGGTAAATCTTCCTCCATTCTTTATTCTGAGCCTATGTGTGTCCTTCACATGAGATGGGTTTCCTGGATACAGCACACTGATGGGTTTTCACTTTTTAACTAATTTGCCAGTCTGTATCTTTTGATTGGGGCATTTAGACCATTTACATTTAAGGTTTTTATTGTTATGTGTGAATTTAATCTGGCCATTTTGATGCTAGCTGGGTTGTTTTGCCCATTAGTTAACACAGTTTCTTCACTGTGTTGTTGCTCTTTACTTCTGGTACATTTTTGGAGTGGCTGGTACTGGTTGCTCCTTTCTATATTTAGTGCTTCTTTCAGGAGCTCTTGTAAGGCAGGCCTGGTGGTGACGAAATCTCTCAGCAATTGCTTGTTCATAAAGGATTTTATTTCTCCTTCGCTTACGAAGCTTAATTTGGCTGCATATGAAATTCTAGGTTGAAAGTTCTTTTCTTTAAGGATGTTGAATATTGGCCCCCACTCTCTTCTGGCTTGTAGGGTTTCTGCTGAGAGATCCACTGTGAGTCTGATGGGCTTCCTTTTGTGGGTAACCTGACCTTTCTCTCTGGCTGCCCTTAGCATTTTTTCCTTCATTTCAACCCAGGTGAATCTGACGATTATGTGCCTTGGAGTTGTTGGTCATTAGAGAAATGCAAATCAAAACGACATCGAGATACAATCTCATGCCAGTTAGAATGGCGATCATTAAAAAATCTGGGGACAACAGATGCTGGAGAGGATGTGGAAAAAAAGGAACACCTTTACACTGTAGGTGGGATTGTAAATTAGTTCAACCATTATGGAAGACAGTGTGGTGATTCCTCAAGGATCTAGAAATAGAAATTCCTTTTGACTCAGCAATCCCATGACTGGGTACATACCCAAAGGATTATAAATCATTCTATTATAAAGACACATGCACACGTATGTTCATTGTAGTGCTGTTTACAATAGCAAAGACCTGGATCCATCCCAAATGCCCATCAATGATAGACTGGACAAAGAAAAGGTGGCACATCTACACCATGGAATACTATGCAGCCATAAAAAGGATGAGTTCATGTCCTTTGCAGGGACATGGATGAAACTGGAAACCATCATTCTCAGGAAACTGGCACAAGAACAAAAAACCAAACACCACATGTTCTCACTCATAAGTGGGTGTTGAACAATGAGAACACATGGACTCAGGGAGGGGAACATCACACACCGGGGCCTGGTGGGTGGGGGGCTAGGGGAGGAATAGCAGAGGGTGGGGGGATTGGAGAGTGATAGCATTAGGAGAAATACCTAAAGTGGATGACAGGGCGATGGATGCAGCAAAACACCACCATGGCACATGTATACCGATGTAACAAACCTGCATGGTCTGCACATGTACCCCAGAACCTAAAGTATAATAAAAAAAAAGAACTGAAAATAAAACTACCATTTGATCCAGCAATGCCACTACTGGGTTTCTACACAAAGGAAAAAAAGTCATTGTATGAAAAAGACACATGCATATGCATGTTTATAGCAGCACAATTCACAAGTGCAAAAACGTGGAACCAGCCTAAATGCCCATCAACCAATGGCTATAAAAATGTGGTGTATATACACCATGGAATACTGCTCAGCCATAAAAATAAATGATATTATGATGTTTGCAGCAATCTGGATAGAGTTGGAGACCATTATTCTACGTGAAGTAACTCAGGAATGGAAAACCAAATATTGCATATTCTTACTTAAATGTAGGAGCTAAGCTATTAGAATGCAAATATTTATGAATGATATAATGGACTTTGGGGATTCGGGAAAGGGGGGTAAGAGGGTGAGGAATAAAAGACGACACATTGGGTACAGTGTACACTGCCTCTGTGATGGGTGCACCAAAATCTCAGACATCAACAACAAAGGACTTATCCATGTAACCAGAAACCACCTGTTCCCCCAAAACTATTAAAATTAAATAAATTTAAAAGACCTAGAGACAGAAATACCATTTGACCTAGCAACCCCAAAACTGGGTATATACCTGAAGGAATATAAATCCTCCTGTTATAAAGACACATGCATGCGTATGTTCATTGCAGCACTATTCACAATAGCAAAGACATGGTATCAACTTAAATGCCTGTCAATGATAGACAGAATAAAGAAAATGTGTGACATATACAGCATGGAATACTATGCAGACACAGAAAAGAACGAGATCATGTCCTTTAGGGACATGAATAGAACTGGAGGCCATTATCCTTAGCAAACTAATGCAGGAACAGAAAATCAAATACCATATGCTCTCACTTATAAGTGGGAGGTAAATGATGAGAATACATGGACACATATAGGGGAACAACACATGCTGGGGCCTATTGGAGGGTAGAGGGTGGGAAGAGGGAGAGGATAAGGAAATATAAGGGATATTAGGCTTAATAGCTTGGTGATAAAATAATCCATACAACAAATCCCCATGATCCACATTTACCTATGTAACAAACCTGCACATCCTACACAGGTACCCGTGAACTTAACAAGAAGTTAAAAAGAAAACTTCCATGTGGATGACTCAGATCTCTGTCCATCACAGTCACAAATGACTTATGTAAACTTTAGTCTCTAATTTTCAGCTGCTAATTGGATTGCTCTACTTCGATCTCTTGCTTTTAAAAAAATTTCAAACATGTTCTCAAATACATCCTTCTTTTCAAAATTAACTTCCCTATTGTTTTTTTCAATGACAGTAATAGTCTTCCAGTTACTCAGGCATAGAGAGTCATCTTTGACTCCACGCCATCCTTATTTTATCCCTCATCAAGTGCTGTTGATTCTTATTTTGCAATACCTCCTGACCCTTTCTTTCTTTCCCTCTTTCTTTCTTTCTTTCTTTCTTTCTTTCTTTCTTTCTTTCTTTCTTTCTTTCTTTCTTTCTTTCTTTCTTTCTTCTTTCTTTTCTTTCTTTTGTTCTTTCTTTCTTTCTTTCCTTCTTTCTTCTTTCTTTCTTTCTTTCTTTCTTTCTTTCTTTCTTTCTTTCTTTCTTTCTTTCTTTCTTTTTCTTTCTTTACCAGCTTAGTTCAGCATCCTTATCTCATTATGCCTTACCTTCTTGAAGGTGATCTATGCATCCTCTTTCACACTTACATAATCAAGAGGTGAACCTGGCAAATTTCTACTTATACTTCGAGATTGAGGTTGAAGTTACAATTCTTTATGAATACTCCCATGTGCATGATTCTATTCTTTCATTTACTACAGTGCTGTAATTACACTTTTTGCTTACATGTCTGTCACACCCATTTGGACAGTAAGCTCATTAGTGGCAGTGAGTTGCTTTATTCATTTTTTGCTCTTTTCTTCTCTTAATTGGGCAACTTGGAAGAGTAACTGTGTGGTTTTAAAAGCTTTTGAGTAATAGAGTATCTAATTTCCCAGGGCGGATGTCTAGGGGCAGAGGAAGGAGCATGTTTGTGTGTGTGTGTGTGTGTGTGTGTGTGTGTGTGTGTGTGTGTGTGTAAATGTGGGTGTTGCTATGCAAGAATCTAAATAATGGCGTAAAGTGATAGTAAAATGTGGATACATCTAGTATGGTAGAATCTATTTAAAAGAAACCTGAAAAATCACAAAGAGTGCAGGGGACCATGAATCATGAATGGACACTTTACAAATCACCAGAGAAGAAAGGAAAGGGAGTGGAACAGATTGAATCTACACATTTGAGCAGAAAGGGAAGGCAAAGATCTTAAAACAAAGAAGGCATAAATGGTCTGGTAGGGCTGGAGGAGAGTTCAAAAGTGAACTATGTCAGGGACAAATGGAAATCTAAAGAGTCAACAAAGGAAGTGTTTGATTATAGGGTCTGAGTGGGACTGATGGGTGTTTTTGGATTGAACCAATAGCAGAGACAAAAAGATTAAATCAGTATCTGGAGGTACTTTTATGATTCTATTAAGTTATATGCCTCCCAAGATTTCCTTTACCTTTCTAGTAAATACTGGCAAGCACCGGATAGTCTGTGTGTTGGAGGACTGCCAACAGAAGTGGGGTGATGAGGGCAGGGCCAAAGCAGAAGAGGAAGTGGGGAGGCTGGGACTCAGGGCTCCTAAAACTCATACTTCCTTTTCTTCTGCTGAGCAGCAGCAGGATGCAGAAAACATATTTTAAGAGGGTGCAGATCAGTGGAGCCCTGTTTTTATTTGAGCAACTCCCCAGTTGTCTCTTTCCTCCTCTCCATGTAGCCTATTACTGTCAAATGAAAAAAGATTGGTTGTGTCATCCTGTAATTCTGAGCTCAGGGAAGGTAGGGACAATACTGTATTAATCTTTTGATACAGTAGGCACTCATTAATGTCTGTTGAATCAATATCTGAATGAATAGCAGAGTCAACAAATATAAGTGTTTTATAAATTACAAAGCTCTGTAAAATGTAAGTTTTTTATTATTCTCTTTCTTATTCGTATAAGGCTCACTTACTTTGACCACACCAATCCACAATCATATCTTGCTTTGCACATAGGAAAATGTGTATTTGATGTTTATTGATTAACTAAAATTACTTATCCTCTATGGAGATTTAATCTACAAACCATCAGGCTATACTAATGATCCCAGTGGCTTTCCTCCATGGTAGTAAAAGATTTGGGGGAGGAGGGCAGAAAGATCCTCTAATCTGTGATCACTTTAGCCCTATCATTACAATAAATAGCTTTTTTACTTGGTATTTTCAGAGATGTGCTGCTCACAGGGATATGCTTTTTGGGAATACATTTCCAAGGATATGTATTCTCATTGATATTAAAAACTATGGGGGAACTGATACTTTGTTGCTGACAGCTCTCAGGTGTTTCTTCTGTAGTCTCTTATTCTCCTTAAGGGGAGAATGTCAGACCCATCGATTCAGTCCATTCTGTTGTCAGACAATTGGAATCGAAACACATGACACTGTCAAACCAAAAACGACTTTGGACTGTGGCATTCAGAACTAATGACAGTGTGTCTGTCCCCTTCCATTTTACTGTGCCAAAAATGCTTTATCCAGTGTAATCAAATTCAAAGGATGCATAAGACCAGACCTTAAGGGAAATGAAAGTTACCAAAAGGCAATAGAGATCTTGAGGAATGCATGAGTGTGGGTGATGGTGTATAATAGAGGATACTTTCAACCCTAGTTTGGGTGGTAGAAATGTATTACGATCTACATACATACTTTTGAACTTTTTGTAAAGCACTAACTAGAGGTCCTAACTTTTTCCAGGAATACCTCTATTACTATCTAATTACCAGCAGCTTGGAATCCTTTGAAGTTCTGAGGTCATTGCTCACAGATAACTCTGAGGCCTGCTTCTATCATCTTGGCAATTGGATGTCTGGCTCTTGCAAAATAATTGTTCTCTAGGAGATTGCTTTTTATTTAAGGTCCTTTGTCTTTTGTAACAATTCAAATTCAGATCAAACATGAATGGTAATCAATTTGGAATGAAAAGAAGCTTTATTATCTTCTGAGGCCTGAACATTTCCTAGGAACGTTGGAATAAGTATGTAAGACAGATCTGAGATGATTGAGTGTTGTTATTACTAGCTCAATTCCAGTTAGCTTGTTGAATCCATGACAACACAAAGAAAACCCTTTGTAAAAACAAACATTGTTAATCTGAAATACATGAGAAGTCTTAACAAGTCATATACTTTAGACATCTTGAAATGTTATTCAAAACTGGATATTTTTTCCGTTTTAGGGAAAAGGGATTGATGAAAACTAAAAGAATGCCCAAATATTTTTTCTTTAGCTTAAGGACCCTAAGTCTAGGTCTGAGCTCTTGTTTCTTTTCTATCAGTTACATTTAAGTAGGAACTCAAATGTCTGGGATGTATTGATTCTGCAAGCACTCTAAACAAGATGACATTTTATTCATCAAAAGGAAAATTAAGTATGTGTTAAATGTCCAAGGGCCTGTTTACTCTTCTTTCTGTCTCTTTTCCTCTATTTCTGTAACAACCTCTTCCTAACTTATCCCCAATATTTAAAATATTTTTCTTCTTTTTTCTCTCATATGTACCCAACCCCCAATATAGAAGAAGGACTGTGGGGCACAAAGAAAGGAGAGGTCATGATGAGACGGAGTGGGATGAGACAGAATGAAGCAGCAGGCTAGAAGAATTTATACAGTGGCCTTTTCTACTAATCCCTAATTAAAGGCAAAAGTAATTGTCATCTGAGGGTGTTTTAGCACCTTAATTGTAACATGAATTAATGGACCTAAGATGTCTGAATTTATCTAATCAAATTAGATAAAGGAATGGCTTCCTTTATTGCCTTTTCTGTACGGATGAAGATATGTACTTCTTGCTATGAGTCTATCAGACTTCTTAGCAGGTGTTTTTTTTTTAATTTTATTTATTTATTTTTTTAACAGAGTCTTGCTCTGTTGCTAGGCTGGAGTGCAGTGGTGCAATCTCAGCTCACTGAAACCTCCGCCTCCCAGGTTCAATCCGTTCACCTGCCTCAGCCTCCTGAGTAGCTGGACTACAGGTGCATGCCACCATGCCCAGCTAATTTTTGCATCTTTAGTAGAGACGAGGTTTCACAATGCTGGCCAGGATGGTCTTGATCTCTTGACCTCATGATCCACTCGCCTCAGCCTCCCAAAGTGCTGAGCCACTGTGCCCAGCCAGCAGTTTTATTTCTGCACTGCAAAGCAACTGGCATATTGACTAATCTATCTTTTGTAGGGTTGACTAGTATAGATATATCTTTCAACAGTTTGCTCATATCTGATTGAACTGGGAAAGCTTTTCTCACTCACCCTTAAATCACATCACATAGATATTATTGAAAAATAACACTCTAGTGAGGGATAAAAGTGACTTTAGGTCTTTTTATTTTACACACACACACACTACATACTTATATATTCTAAAAACGTGATTTGCATTATAACCAAATCTGTGATTGAACAAGTGGTTTTATGAAAGAGAAATGGGATATTGTGTTACATTCAGAACTTGGTGCAAAAAACTATTTTAATCCTTAGCATATAATGCTAAGAATCAATGGGCTTGGTTAAAGTAGCAACTAATGGCAAAAAGTGGATAGTACTTTCACAGAAATAATTCTTAAATACTACTCTTAAATATTTTATTCCTTTCAGAGTTCATACTGAGGTGTGCATAAGTATTAAAGGGCTAGTGGCAACTATAATCCAGAGCGTTGGATCCTACTGACAGGTCCTAAGAGTAGGATGAGATTGCTGAGACTTAGAGTGGTGTCCCTGACCTAGAAATATAGTCTAGGGAGTGGAAAGTAGCTAGCCCTACTCTCTCCCCATGCAATCAGTTTTATTATGTGTTTTATCCTCCTGGAATGAATGGAATTTAAACAAAATCCTTCTGACGGTGGTTTCTATTTTCAAGTTGCTTTCAAACTTTATATTTATAATTTTAAGAGATTTAGAAAATATTCCTATCAGCTGATTATTGCATTTGATACACGAACGAACTGAGAAATACTAATGGCCGTTAACTTGCCAGAGAACACGCAGTTGTTTACATGTCAAAGGAAGGGTGGACTCCCAGTTATCCCAGTTACCCAGTTTCTCTCCCACAGAAATCAATGCAGCAGGATAGTTTAGAGCAGCCACTGTTAGGTGTTAAGAATATGAGAATAACAAAATGGACCAAAGTAGAATTTCATACAGGTCAATGTCTTTTAGGAGATTATGATAGTTCTCTTCATAGTATTGAATCCACAAGGTTGGGTATGTACCTTAAGAATCAGTGCCTTCCTTTTATTATCCTTTATTATTGACCAATTATACTGAAAATACAGATTCGTAATTTGCTGTACTGTAGAAGAATCTTGCTTTTATGCCAGATAAATAGTTTTTAATGCATCAAAATTTCATTAAGGAAAGGTAGTGAAAAATGAGAATTGATGATTGTGGGTTAGGAATACACTAACACGCTAGATTAAGTCTAAAAGCAAATTGAAAACTTTTCTTAACTTACCATCACCTTTTATTTGGAGGAACCCTGATTCACTGGTGTAGTCAATACTTAGGAGAATTGGGGAACAGTTTTTTTTGTCATAGATAAATGTAAATATAGCACTTGAGATTGTTTATGATGTACAAACAGATGGCTTTTAGTTCTATTTGAGCCATTAATAGTAAAACAACAACAGAAAACATTTTTTGAATTATTAAGACGTTTTTGCAATAAACTTAAAATTGTCTAGAAACAAACTTTTGTAATATATTTTAAATGTAATGCAGTCTTTTGTATTTTATAATGCATTGTAAAAATAGAAATATTTTTGTATTTAAAATAGTGCACAATCTAGTTCAGGTTTAGTTACAGTTTCTTTTTAAATAATCATTTGTTAGACATATGGTATCACAGCTTCTCTCTAGGTTTCAAAATAATCAGAATACTGGAAGGCAGAACCACTGAGTTCAGTAGGTGGAGCTCACCAACCCATTGGTCTACTCTTGAAAATAGCTTTTTTGCCACTAAGTAGAAAAATGCTCCTGGCTAAAGATTTTATTAAAATGTGTGAATTGTTGGCTCTGTGTAAACATAGTCTATCCCAGATGTGTCTAAATCACTAAATAGATCATGCAGTTTTCTTATACTCATTTATAGTTGAGAGAGCTTTATTTTTACAGTCTCTGGCCAGAACTGGCCAATTTCTAGTTGTTTGGTGTATTTCAAGAAAACATTTTGGCCTGAGTTTATTTTCTCATTCATAACAGGGACAGTAACACTTTCCTTGTCTAAATTATAGGATGTTAAAAGGTTCAGGTGGGATAATAAATGTGAAACTACTTTGTGAAAATTTTACTCTCCACTGGTTTACCTTCAGTAGTCACTATATATTTATTTTCCATTTTGAAAGAAACTGCCACTATATTAGAGAAACTCCACTGAACTCTTAAAATGGAATTTGAAAATATGTCTTATATTTCTGGCTTAATTGCCATGGCACTGGAGGCTTGTGGAGTGTCTCCTCTGTATTTTGCCACATTGAGCCCTAGCAGAAGCACTGAGCAATATTTGTTGACAGACTGATCATATTATCAAATTTCTGGCTAAGAAATAAACCAGAAAGAATTCATACTAGCACCCAAACTTAAAGCAGGCAAGGCAGATAACTTATCCCCAAACTCCTGGGAATTTGCTAAAATTTACCATTAGCAGCATTTTACTAAATACTGTGCTGGTCCTAGTACTGAATAGTGTCTCCTTACCTGCTAACTTCAAGGTCCACAGTTTACTGTCCTTTTGCGTTTGATCTCAGAAGCCTGCTCCAAGTCTTCAGTAAATTCAGTCTACAAGTCCTTGCAGAGCTAATCCTTGTTGGTGAGCTGCACAGAATCTGGATACTTTGTAAGGTCATAAAAGCACAGTCCATTCACAGAGTGCCTGCTCTTTAGGCAAGCTTCTTTTCAAAGATGAGGTGCCGCTATTTTTAAGAGGGGAAGGGCAGGGCACATTTGCTAGACAATATATAGAGATTCTTCTTCCTCTTTCAGATTAGGCTTCAAACTGTTAAAGCACTCCCGGAGTCCGACTTCTCTGGTGAAAGTGGAGGAGGGGAAGGGACAGAGAGGAAGGAAGAATAGAAACTGGAGATTTGCAAGTTGCCTGTATGTTTAATAAATTTTTCTTCCTAGCTCCAGCAATACAGTTTTCAGGAAATTATTCAGCTGCTCTACCATGGGACGCAGGGAGGAGTGTTCTCTCTTCAGCTTAGTTCTCTCTGATTTCTATGATTGTGAGGTCATTAGACTATCTGTAGGTGGGGAAAGTTAATCCTGCCAGTATATGCTAATATAACTGGCATTATGTGAAACTTGGTCTTAAGGAACATAAATTTCATCTCTCTGTCTGTCTCCCTCTCTTTAATGACACTTGTGGCTCTATCCACATTCTAAAAACCTTTTCTTTTTTGTTTCCTTTTTGAGCTTTGTTTCCTGAAATCCTCATAACAATGAATTGACGCCATTGGATTAAAACGTTTTTTTTTTCTTTTTTTCTGGCAGTCAAGATGATCTGGAATGATGGAGCTTGCTGTCAGTGGTTCCGTGTTTCGAATTTTGGGGATCAGGCAAGTGCTCTCGGCTTTCGGCTAGGCTCTGAGGCATTAAAGCTGTGGGGTGCTCAGTCTGGCTTCTGGAGAATAGGGACAGAGCAGTGTGGTGTGTGCTGATTGAAGCCTGGGGCAGCACTTTGATGTTACAAACCAAATTGATAAGACCATGATGTGAATTTGTTACATCAATTACCTTGAATTACATTAAGAAGATTCTGTATGGAGATGGGCAGAAATATGTCGATTTTAACACTTTGTAAACATGCCCCATAACTAATAACTAGTTTTATGTACTTGTAAAATATAGGCCCAGCAGTAGTCTTCTGGCTTGCTACCTGCTGTAGGAACAATGTCATTTACTCAAACTTTGCATCTTTAGGTACAAGAATTACCTCACAACCAACCTGGGGCAATGGCTCTAAGACCCCTTGAATCTTTATCTCCTTTCACAGAGTTCTGGATAGTGGTGGTGATGGTGATGGTTGGAGGAAAAGGCTATCCAACCACATTAGAAGGTATGATAACATTTGGATTCAAGACCAGCCTTTCTAATCCTCTCCTAGGGAGTCTTACTAACTAAACTGACATTCAAACTAGTATTTCTTCGACTGAGTTTGGATCCCCAAAGATCTATAGGAAAGTTCATAAGTGAGACAAAATGTGAATTATTACTTCTCCTCCAGTCTGAAATGGTATAGCCATTTTGAGCTACAGTGGAAGGGCAATTCATACTTAGGAAATGAAGAAAAGAGAAAGAGGCTAGATCCTTGAGCTTAAAGTTGGCACCAAAATAGCTGTGGCAGAGAAGGTGTTCCTTGTGGTTCTTCTTTATGCTCCCCTACTTGTTTCTTTCATTAGCTAATTCTCTGTTCCAGAGGGATGGGAAAAACAGTGATCCACCTATCCCCAAATTCATCTTTGCCTTGTACAGCTGGATCAATTTATACCACATTTGCTACAAATGACGTCAGACTTTTGTCTCCTTTTTTCATCTATCTTTTCTCTTCCTATCCATCCATCTTCGTTACTTATCTATTCTCACATTCTCTCACTTTAGGAAGGGTTGAAGTGGCCAGAATGATACCTCTCTGCTGCTGTCCCTCCGCTGTCACTCATTATTGAGGTAGGGAAGACCAAATAGGGAATGGTGAGGGAGAGTGGGGATAACACGTAGTTGGATGGGAAATCTGTCCTCATGAAGTAAGACTTTGGTAAAAGGTTAAATAAGTTTCAGTCACAATAGCATTCACATGTGAGTGACAGGATTCATATCTTATTCGAAACTAGAGCTGAAAGAGGTAATGAAAAATCATCATCATTGCCTTGTTTGGTTTGTTGAATAAATAAATCTAGTCCAACTCTTTCATATTATAGATGAGAAAACAGGGTAGAAAGAGGCTCTCTCAAGATGCCTTTATTTTACCACAAAATAAAAAAAGAGTCATTTTTCTTTCTCCAGGACTGAATTTCTTTTTTTCACAGCCAATACTAATGGGCACTTTGGAAGGGTAGATAAAGGGCATGAGTATAGTCAAAGCCCAGCTGTATACATACAAATATGCTTGTTAAATTAAGTTTAGACTAAAGCTATCTCCTGGAAATATTTTAAGTTTAGCCTAAAGGTTTCCCTGTACGAAGTGAATGATAACCTAACTAGAAGTATAAACAGACTATAACCTACTGTTCTGCCAATCATCAAGATTTGACCAAAGAAAAGTGACCACCTGTTCCAACCATGTTCAAATAAGACAAATGCCAAGCTATAACCAATCCAGCTATTTCTGTATCTCACTTTGACTTGCTGTATGTCACTTTCTTTTTTCTGTCTATAAATCTTCAACTATACCTCAGTGCTGAAGCCTCTTTGAAACTTTTCTGGTTTGGAGACTGCCTGATTCACAAATTGTTGTTTGCTCAATTAAACTCTGTTAATTTTAATTTGTCTAAGGCTTTTCTTTTATCACACTCATTTACAGAGACTAGGATAGCCATGATTCACCTTTTAGTTCCAGTTTATAAAAACATGGAGACAATAAAAAAAAAATCAGGCTGGCTGTGGAAATATGGCTATTACAACTTTCCTTTTTCCTGCCCCCGGGCCTATTCCATGGGTATAAAAAAAACTCCTGTATTGTCATTTTTAGTGAGGCAAGGGCCCTCTAACTGATAGTGCTGGATGAGGTTGAATGAACCCTGTGAACAGAACAGCATAGCCCACATAGGAGAGATGGTACAGATCATCTAAGTAATGTTACATTATCCCCTACATTATTCTCTGCTGTCACCACTAGCCATGCGGTAACCACTAGCCACACTTGGTTATTTAAACTTAAATGTAAATTAATAAAATAAATAAATTATTATGTTTTTTAAATTACACTAGCCACATTTCAGGGGCTCAATAGCATAGCCACATGTGAATGTGGCTACTGCATCAAACAGCAACAAGTTAGGACAGATGTTAACACCTAGTTTGGGGTAAAGAATATCATTTAGTAGAAGATCATATAATTAAGTGCCAAAGCTGGGAAACAAAAGCAGGTTTCTGGGCATCTAATTAAGAGTAAGCAAATTTATTTCCACCTCTACATATTTATTTCTATTCAGTGTGGATCTCTGAGCATGGTTCAAGCACATTGAGTGTATGTGACTCTATGTGTGGGCTTTAAAGTGTTTTGGGGGTGTGGGATCTGGTTAGCATGGATGAGGGAGCTCCTTTACATAAATTCATGCAGTTCTTGCCTTTCTCTCCTGACAGGACCAAAAGAGAAAATATACATAAGGGTGCAATGAAAAGAAAACAAAACGTTTTACAAATGAAAGGTGTCATAATTACAATGAGCTCCGGCTTACTTCCTGCTCCTTAGTGTTTACCCCTGAGTTCAGCTGAAGATGGGTATGGATGGGGAAGTGGGCTGGATTGGAGGAAGTTTTGGCAGCTGAGGTGAGAAAGAGTCTGCTGGGTGTGTGTGGTCAGGGAACTTGCTTAATGGTCTCCAAGCCTGGGAACTGGAGCCAGTAAGACTTGCTCTTACCTCAACTTTTGCTCCAAGAGAGGACCAGTAATGGAGGAATTAGGCAAAGACCTTCAGTGAGAGGTAGGTCTTTCCTTAATTGGGAAATTGTCTACAATCACTTAAAAATGTGTTAAGTTTAGAAATAATGCATATTCTCACTTATAAGTGGGAGCTAAATGTTGAATACACATGAGCATAAAGATAGGAGCAATAGACACTGTACTATGTGAGGGGGGAACTGGGAGGGGGATGAGGGTCAAAAAACTACCTACTAGGTGCTATGATCACTACCTGGGTGACAAAATCATTTGTATACCAAGTCTCAGGGAGAGGTAATTTACTCATGTAACAAACCTGCATATGTACTCCCTGAACCTTAATATAAAAGTAAAAATAAAAAAATTCTGAAAAAATTCAGATTCAGTAAAGAGAAGTGGCCTAAAGTCTGACTGTCATAGTAGAGGTCATCCGCTATTGATGGGGAGAATTGGATGTGAAAAACACAGCACGGATTATACAATGAGGAGATGGAAGTAATGATGACTTTAATGTCCTGGGTTGGTGGGCATGGGAAAGATACAGAGAGGATGTTTAGATTACAGAGTCAACCCCTCACTCTTACTCACCAGGCAGGTTTGGGAGACAGAGCGCCTGGGCCAAATTTCAGCTTGCTCTGCAAATCTATGTGAGTCCTAGAGTCCTGCAGATTCTATTTCAATAGAATGTTGGAACTGGAGAGGACCAGGGAGAGCATCAGTGTCTTCCTCTTATTTTACACATGAAGAAACTTATGATGCAAATTAGTTGTAGGGTTGCTTTGTTTCATTTGTTGAATAAATAAATCTAGTCCAACCCTCTCATGTTACAGATGAGAAAACTGAATCCAGAGAGGATCCCTCAAAAACCTTGAGGCTCTCTCAAGATGATTTTTTTTCTATCCTTGGATAGATTATTCCATCATTCCGAGTCTTAGTATTCTTACTACAAAAAATGATCACAATAATCTTGGCTCTGTATATTTCACATAATTTAAAAATCAAATAAAATGAAAGCCATGAAAGGGCTTTATAAACTGTAAGGTATTATGCAGATAAAATTATTTTATTGCCTATGTCTTCATCCTCCTCTCCTACCCAATGCCTTCTCTCACCCAAAATGTTGCATGCTTTCTTATAAATATTTTCTTGGAGAGAGATATTTGGGTAATTTGGGGTTTTCGAGGGTGTTATGCTCCCGGGGCAGGGAATTATTGCCATTAAGTATCTAGTTGCGAAGGACCACTTTTACACATGGAGTTATGTTTACCATAATGGCAGCATCTGCCAGGTATTATTTGTGTGTATTTCCTGCTTGCTTTTGTGTTTTAGGGCTTGGTGTAAGAACAAGGCTTAGGAACAGTTGAAGCACTATTTGTAAAAATTACCTTAGCTGTTGGAGTTCTCTGAAGGTAAAGGGAAAACATTCATTTGACTTGAACTTGGAATCCCAAGACCTAGGTTTATTTTGGCTCCGTCACTTTTGGTATGACCTGGGGCACAGCAAGTCACTTAAAGCTTATGAGTCTCAATTTTCTGATTTGTAATTAGTAAGACTAAAGGAATAATGCTATCCACCCTGTACTGCACTGGGAACAGTGAGCTAATGCACATGAAAGTGCTTGTGAACTGTAAATAGCTGTAAAAATAACCTCTTGGTTATTTCCTAGTAACAGGGGAAATTCCCCAGGGACATGCTCTGAAGTTGTCTTTGGCATATTTCCTTTACCTCAGCAGGGACCAGCTAACCCTCTAGCCAAGGGAAATTGATTTAAATATTTGATTTTAGGGCCCAGCCCTTAACCTAGCTTCACCTCTCTTGCTGAAACATCCTGGCTTTCATAAAATGAAGACCTGAGCAAAATTTTTGAAGCAAATCAAATATATTTTCACCTACTCCTTCTTTTTCTTTCTTCATTTTAGAATCCCCTCCCCTAGAGGAGGTAGAGTGTCGCAGAAGAAACTACATTCTGAGAGGTTGTATGCCCTAGTGGTTAATAGATTATGCTCTGGAGGTAAATAGATTTGGGCTGAATCTTTGTTTCACCATTTGCTCGTTGTAATTTTGGACAAGTTATCCAACTTCTAGCTCTTGGTTCCCCAGATTCCTTGTCTGTAAAATGGGACCAATAATTTGACTACCTTATGAGGTTGTTAAAAGCCTTAACTGTAAATGCCTGGCACAAATTATGTTTCCAATAAATGTAGCTTTATTTTTATTTACACAATGGTTTTGCTCCCTCAGAGTTATTTATATTTTAAAGTTGCCAGACTGGAATTAGACACTGTCTGAAGAATGATTTCTGGTTTGGATCATTAAGAACTTTCCTACATCTTAACTCTGCTGACTTGGTAGTTTGTATAGTTGAGTCTTCAGGCAACATTGGGTACAAATTTGAATAAAAAACATAATCTTGATGTTTTTGGGGCATAATATTTCCACAGGCCTTTCACTTTATACTTTGCTGGTGATTTTTCTTTTTTACATATATATATTTTATTGCACTTTAGATTCTGGGGTACATGTGCAGAACATGCAGGACTGTTGCATAGGTACCTACATGGCAATGTGATTTGCTGCCTCCACCTCCCGTCACCTATATCTGGCATTTCTCCCCATGAAATCCCTCCCCAACCTCCCTACCCCCTGCTGTCCCTCCCCTAGTCCCCCCTCAACAGACCCCACTGTGTGATGCTCCCCTCCCTGTGTCCATGTGTTCTCATTGTTCAACACCCACCTATGAGTCAGAACATGCTGTGCTTGATATTCTGGTCTTGTATCAGTTTGCTGAGAAAGATGGTTTCCAGATTCATCCATGTCCCTACAAAGGATGCAAACTCATCATATTTTATAGCTGCATAGTATTCCATGGTGTATATGTGCCACATTTTCCTTGTCCAGTCTATCATTGATGGGCATTTGGGTTGGATCCAGGTCTTTGCTGTTGTAAACAGTGCCACAATGAACATACGTATGCATGTGTCTTTATAATAGCATGATTTATAATCCTTTGGATATATAACCAGTAATGGGATTGCTGGGTCAAATGGAATGTCTATTTCTAGGTCCTTGAGGAATCACCACACTGTCTTCCACAATGGTTGAACTAATTTACACTCCCACCAACAGTGTAAAAGTGTTCCTATTTTTCCACATCCTCTCCAGCATCTGTTGTCTCCCGATTTTTTTAATGATCGCCATTCTAACTGGTGTGAGCTGGTATCTCAATGTGGCTTTGATTTGCATTTCTGTAATGACCAGTGATAATGAGCATTTTTTCTTATGTTTGTTGACTTCATATATGTCTTCTTTTGAGAAGTGTCTGTTCATAACCTTTGCCCACTTTTGAATGGGTTTGTTTTTTTCTTATAAATTTGTTTAAGTTCTTTGTAGATTCTGTATAGTAGCCCTTTGTCAGATAGGTAGATTGCAAAAAATTTTTCCCATTCTGTTGGTTGCCAGTTCACTCTAATGATTGTTTCTTTTGCTGTACAGAAGCTCTGGAGTTTAACTGGGTCCCATTTGTCTATTTTGGCTTTTGTACCATTGTTTTGGTGTTTTAGTCATGAAGTCCTTGCCTATGCTTATGTCCTGAATGGTTTTGCATAGGTTTTCTTTTTTTTTTTTTCAGGTTTTTTTTTTAATATAAAAAGAATGAAAGAGAGAAAGAAAGAGGAAGAGATTTTAGAAAAAGAGAGAAAAGGAGAAAGAAACAGCAAAAGAAAGAAAAAAAAGAATGAAAGAGAAAGAAAGAGGAAGAGATTTTAGAAAAAGAGAGAAAAGGAG
>CAUYQU010090506.1:0-14624 GCA_963574635.1 Cheracebus regulus
AAACACACACACACACACACACACACACACACACCAGTATCAACTACCACACTGAATCTTTTTTTTTTTTTTTGAGACAGTCTTGCTCTGTTGCTCAGGCTGGTGTGTAACAGCACGATCTCGGCTCATTGCAACCTCTGCCTCCCAGGTTCAAGTGATTCTCCTGCCTCAGCCTCCTGAGTAGCTGGGATTACAGGTGCCCACCACCACACCCAGCTAATTTTTTTTTTTTTTTTTTTTTTTTTTAAGACAGGGTTTCACCTTGTTAGTCAGGCTGGTCTTGAACTCCCGACCTCAGGTAATCCGCCTGCCTTGGCCTCCAAAGTGCTTGGATTACAGGCGTGAGCCACCACGCCCGGCCTAAATTAAATCTTAATTAAAATGTTTAAAACAGCTTGACAAATGGGCACAGTGGCTTACGCCTGGCCAACATGACTAAACTCTGTCTCTACTAAAAATACAAAAATTAGCTGGGCATGGTAGTGAATGCCTGTAATTCCAGCTACTTGGGATGCTGAGGCATGACAATTGCTTAAACCCAGGAGGCAGAGGTTGCAATGAGCTGGTATCATGCCATCGAACTCCAGCCTGGGTGACAAGGGAAACTCCATCTCAAAAAAAAAAAAAAGCAAATAAATAAATAGCTTGACAGTTTCTATATCTGTTATAAAATAAACTGTTTTAACATTTATCGTCTGGTCCAAAAACTGGGGCATAAACACCATAATGAACATAAATGTTTATGGAAAATTACATTTCGGGCATACAAATTGTTAACATGAGCAAAAAATCAGTGATAACTGGACAGCTGTAGAACATGCTTTTCAAGGCAGAGCAATGATATATGGAGGTAGTGAAGAACACATAAAGACACATCACGAACTATGCCTTAATTGGTTGAGTAAGCATATATTACAGCCTTCCAGGGGGGCTACTTGAAAGAGAACACCACTTGGTGAAACATCAGTACCGTGCTGCTGTTGTAACCCCCAAGGAGTATCTGCCTTGCCCCAGGAAGCCTGAGACTGAGAAATGCTTCTGGGATTCTTCTGAGCTTGAAAAGTTGTTATGAGGCACCAAAATTATCTCAATGAAACTGAACAAAGATAATTATAAAGTTTAGCCTTTGATTCCCCCTCTAAATATATATATATATATATATATATATATATGCAAAAACCTATGTAGAGAAAGGATGCAACTTTGCATAATTATGACTCACTAAGTCAACAGTACCTCAGAGCTAAGAAAATTCCCTGACCTCAGGCCATACTGATAAAGTCTTTTGAACAGGGAAAGTGATAGTTTTAACCTATACCAAGCTGGCTAGAGTGTATTCCCTTCTGAATACTGCACTATGAAAGGGAACTTAAACATCAGGGTTTAAGCAGAGGGAAATCTGCATGTTGGTGAGGGAAGGATGAAGTTGCTGGAGAGTTTTAAGACTGGGAAAGAGATCAAGGTTTCACATATAGGAAGGGCTATTATAGAAGAAGGATTAAGTATGTTCTGAATTATTCCAGAGGTATTAGAGCCCACATAAAACAAGAAGAGTATTCCTCACTCGAGGCATTTAAAAAACAAAAAAAAAAAACAAAAAAAAAAACAAGATTAGCTGGAACTCGAAAGGCCCTGAGATGTTCCAAAGAAGCTAGAGAAGAGACACAGAGGAATATAATTATCATTAAGAATACCAAAATGTGATCAGGTGAGGTGGCTCATGCCTGTAATCCCAGCACTTTGGGAGGCTGATGCAAGTGGATCACCTGAGGTCAAGAGTTTGAGACCAGCCTGACCAACATGGTGAAACCCTACCTCTACTACAAATACAAGTGGTGGCAGACGCCTGTAATCCCAGCTACTGGGGAGGCTGAGGAAGGAGAATCGCTTGAACCCAGGAGGCAGAGGTTGCAGTGAATTGATGTCATGCCATTGCACTCCAGCCTGGGCATCAAGTGAGACTCCATCTCAAAAAAAAAAAAAAAAGGAATACCAAAGTCTGAACTCCAATGAGAAGGAGAATGGAGAGCCTTTAAAATGTCATCTAATACTGAGAATCTATAACACTTTTTTTTTTTTTTTGAAACAGGGTTTTACTCTGTTGCCCAGGCTGGAGTGCAGTGGCACAATCTTAGCTCACTGTAAACTCTACCTCTTGGGTTCAAGCATTCTTCTCACTTCAGCCTCCCGAGTAGCTGGGACCACAGGCACACACCACCATCCTTGGCTAATTTTTTTTTTTTTTTTTTTTAGACAGAGTTTTGCTTTTGTTGTCCAGGATGGAGTGCAATGGCGTGATCTCGGCTCACTGCAACCTCTGCCTCCCAGGTTCAAGCAATTATTCTGCCTCGGCCTCCCGAGTAGCTGGGATTATAGGCATGTGCCA
Organism: Cheracebus regulus; assembly: GCA_963574635.1. Lineage (NCBI taxonomy): Eukaryota > Metazoa > Chordata > Mammalia > Primates > Pitheciidae > Cheracebus > Cheracebus regulus. The sequence goes on from CAUYQU010090506.1 coordinate 2,387, forward strand.
CCTGGCTAATTTTGTACTTTTAGTAGAGACAGGGTTCCTCCATGTTCATCAGGCTGGTATTGAATTCCCCACCTCAAGTGATCCGCCCGCCTCGGCCTCCCAAAGCGCTGGGATTACAGGTGTGAGCCACCGTGCCTGGCCTGCTCAGCTAATTTTTAAAATTTTTAGTAGAGACAAGGTATCCTTATATTCCCCAGGCTGGTCTAGAACTCCTGGGCTTAAATGATTCTCCCACCCTGGCCTCACAAAGTGCAGGGATTATAAGGCATGAGCCACTGCACCCTGCCAGAATCTATAATCTTAATATTACCCTGGTCCCTCTCACAATCAAGATTCTATGGAGAAAATGGCATTTTCTTTCATGTATTCTTTGACACCCACTCTAAAATCTCAACACACTGACTAGAAACTTGATTGTAGATACTGGAAAAACTCCTAGAGTCAGGAAACAGGTCTTAGTCTTTATTCTGCCATTAATTCAATTGTGTTAAGCTGGATGAGTACCTTAGGCTCTGTGTAAAATTCAGGCTGGGCGTGGTGGCTCATGCCTGTAATCTCAGCACCTTGGGAGGCCAAGGCAGGCAGATCATGAGGTCAAGAGATTAAGGCCCCTGGCTAACATGGTGAAACCCTGTCTCTACTAAAATTACAAAAATTAGCCGGGCATGGTGGCATACTCCTGCAGTCCCAGCTACTCAGGAAGCTGAGTAAGAATCACCTGAACCCGGGAGGCAAAGGTTGCAGTGAGCCAAGCTCATGCTACGGCACTCCAGCCTGGCAACCGAGGGGGACTCCGTTTCAAAAAAAAAAAAAAAAAAGTCAGATGCTTTATCCATAAAATGAGAGCTATATGAGGATATTTTCCAGCTCTATAACTATTTTATTTAATTTTTGAGACAGGGTCTCATTCTGTCACCTGGGCTGGACTGTAGTAGCATGACCATTACTCACTGCAGCCTTGAACTCCTGGGCTCAAGCAATCGTCCCCCGTGAGCCTCCCAAGTAGCTGGGACTACAGGCACATGCCACCATGCCCAGCTAACTTTTGTAATTTTTCCAGACAGGGTTCTGCCATGTTGTCTGGGCTGGGCTCAAACTCTTGGGCTCCAGTGATCTGCCTGCCTGGGCCTCCCAAAGTGGTGAGACTATAAGCATGAGCCACCATGCTCAGTCTACAACTCTTGAATTTCTGAGCTGATTTACACTAATACCTTCTCTAGTAAATGTCACTGAATTTGTAATAAAAAAACGATGTTAATGTCCACATTTCTAAAAGTAACAGTCAACTAACACATGAATGATTCCTAAGAAATTCCATATCAAGGCCGGGTGCAGTGACTCATGCCTGTAACCCCAGCACTTCGGGAGACCTAGGCAAGCGGATCACAAGGTCAGGAGATCAAGACCATCCTGGCTAACACAGTGAAACACTGTCTTTACTAGAAATACAAAAAATTAGCTGGGTGTGGTGGCACACGCCTGTAGTCCCAGCTACTCAGGAGGCTGAGGCCGGAGAATTGCTTGAACCTGGGAGATGGAGGTTGCAGTGAGCCAAGATCATGCCACTGCACTCCAGCCTGGGTGACAGAGCAAGACTACCTCTCAAAAAAAAAAAAAAAAAAAAAAAGAAATTCCATATTAAAGAAAATTAATAAAATTAAAGAAAATGTGTTTTAATCTTTGACTTGGTTAAAAGAGGACATATAAATTTTAATATAAAACAGAATTAACAAAAGTTATTAGGATAAGTATCTTTAAGTAGTATAGCAAAAAAAAATTTTTAATTACTGTGTCCTCTGGTTGTAGAGTGGAAATTACTTTGGACTTAATAGTTAACATAATACAAAAAAAGTTAAAAAAAAAATTTGAACTTGGGCTAACTACAAAGTTCACTTTAATCATTTTCAATCCTTTCTGGTATGTTCTATGACTCACTTAAAAAAATATTTAGAGACAGGGTCTTGCTGTATTGTCCAGACTAGCCTCAAATTGGGCTCAAGTGATCTTCCTGCCTTAGGATTCCTCGGTAGTGGGATTGCAGGCACATATTACCATGCCTAGACTTCTAGAGTTAACTATTAGCAGGGTATGATGGCACATGCCTGTGGTACCAGTTACTCAGGAGGCTAAAGCAGGAAGTTAAAAATGCAGTGAGGCATGTTAATGGTACTACACTCCAGCCTGGGTAACAAAGTGAGACACCATCTTCAAGAATAATAAAATGAAATAAAATAAAATAAAATAAAGCTAACCAGAAAGGGGGCATATGGCCAGGTATGATGGCTCCCAGCACTTTGAGACCTAGGTGGGAGAATTACTTGAGGCTGTGAGTTCTAGACCAGCCTGGGCAGTATAGCAAGACTTCATCTCTACAAAAAATAAATTTAAAAAAGAAAAGAGATATTCCAGTGCTATGGAGTTCAAGGTCTATGAGATATATGGGTTTTTAAATTTTTATTTTATGAATTTACATGAAAGGTTTTTTCCTTTTTATTTTTTTTGAGACTAAGTCTCTTGCTCTGTCACCCAGGCTGGAGTGCAGTGGTACGATCTCAGCTCACTGCAACCTCCACCTCCTGGGTTCAAGCAACTCTCCCTGCCTCAGCCTCCAGAGGAGGTGGGATTACAAGGCCCGCCACTATGCCTGGTTAATTTGAATTTACATTAAAAGTTTGCAGAACTTTAGGATTTTCTAAGCATCTAGAAATTTTACCTTCTAAGGCAAATCCAAATATCATAATAAATTAGTCAACTGAAAAATATCAAAAATTCATTTTAGGCTGGGCTTGGCTCATGCCTGTAATCCCAGCACTTTGGGAGGCCAAGACAGGCAGATCACCTGAGTTCAGAGACCAGCCTGGCCAATATGGCAAAACTCTGTCCCTACTAAAAAATACAAAAATTGGCTGGGCGTGGTGGCTCATACCTGTAATCCCAGCATTTTGGGAGGCTTCCCCCCAAATCACCTGAGGTCAGGAGTTTGACACCAGCCTGGCCAACATGGCAAAACCTCGTCTCTACTAAAAATAAAAAAATTAGCTAGGCGTGGTGGCAGGCACCTGTAATTCCAGCTACCTGGGAGGCTGAGGCAGGAGAATTGTTTGAACCTGGAAGGTGGAGGCTGCAGTGAGTCGAGATTGCCCCATTGCACTCTAGCCTGGGAGACCAGAGCAAAACTCCATCTCAAAAAAAAAAAAAAACTAGCTGGGCGTGGTAGTACACGCCTATAGTCTCAGCTACTCGGAGGGCCGAGGCCTTGAACCCAGGAGGTGGAGGTTGCAGTGAGCCAAGATTGCACTACTGCACTCCAGCCTAGTCTCAAAAAAAAAAAAAAAAAAAAAATCATTTTGGAGCTCAAATTAAGCATCAAGCATCAAAAATTCAATTTGCAAAAATTATGCAGCCAATAATCTAAGGTGTTCAGAAGTGCATTTTAACAATAATTGGTCGGCCGGGCACGGTGGCTCATGCCTGTAATCCTAGCACTTTGGGAGGCCGAGATGGGTAGATCACCTGAGGTCAGGAGTTCAAGACCAGCCGGGCCATCATGGTGAAACCCCATCTCTAAAAAAATACAAAAAACAACAATTGGTCAGTGTGGTGGTGCATGTCTGTAGTCCCAGCTATTCAGGAGGCTGAAGTGGGAAGATTGATCCCTTTAGCCCAGGAAATCGAGGCTGCAGTGAGCCAAGATTACACGATTGCACGTCAGTCTGGGTGACAGGGTAAAACCCCCATCACAAAAAAATAAAAAGAAGTGCATTTCCGTTTTTTCCCTCCTTTTTTTTTTTTTTTTTTTTTAATTTTTGGTACAGGGTGGCCTTATTTTGGCAAGACTGGACTCAAACTCCGCGGCCCAAGTGATCCTCCCATCTAGCATTCCCAAGTGGCCAGGATTACAGGTGCACACCATTGTGTCCTGCTCTTCCCCCTCTGTAATTACTGCTTGGTAGTACAGAGCTTCTATTAAGTCCCCTGAAGGGTGGCAATGAGCGAATCTGATAGCTAGTTCCTGTCCTACAATCTGGGAACCTTTCCTTTTTCTTTTCTTTTCTCTTTTTTAATAAAGATGGGGTTTCACCATGACAGCCAGGCTGGTCTTGAACTCCTGACCTCAGGTGATCCACCCACCTCAGCCTCCCAAAGTGCTAGGATTACAGGTGTGAAGCCACCTCGCCTGGCCTCTTTTTTTTTTTTTTTTGAGACGGAGTGTTGTCGAGTGCAATGGCATGATCTCAGCTCGCTGCAACCTCTGCTTCCCGGGTTCAAGCAATTCTCCTGTCTCAACCTCCAGAGTAGCTGGGACTACAGGTGTCCACCACTATCCCTGGCTAATTTTTTTTTTTTTTTTTTTTTTTTTTTTTTTGTATTTTTAGTAGAGACGGGGTATCACCATGTTGACCAGGCTGGTCTCAAACTCTTGACCCTCAGGTGATTCACCTACCTCGGCCTCCCAAAGTGCTGGGATTACAGGTGTGAGCCACCACCACACCCAGCCCTTTTCTTGCTTGTATGCCCTACATAATAAATGGAGAAAAAAAATAAAATTGCTTTTACAGCTGCCCTTACAGACCTCATCTTTCTAGATCTTCTGTTTTTGCAACAAATCTTCATATAATCAAACAATGAAGTAAATTATCACAAATTTTTTCTAGACATTCTCATTTGTTGTCTATCCTACCCTCCACCCGTGAATCTCTCAACCTGTGGTAAAGAGTAGGTTCTAGCTTTCAGCTCTTTTTAGAAGGAAAAAATATCTTCATTGGTAAAGAAAATGAGCTGAAATGCCCTTAAAGATCCACTCAATAAATCTCCTATTTTCAGTTATATCACAAATGAGTGAGACAAGGTCTCACTCTTTGTTTCAGGGTGAAAAGCAATGTGAATAGTTTAAAACTGCTAAAAGAAGAAACAAGCAACATTTTAAAAGCCAATATTGGCAGAAGACTTTATTTCAAATCTGTTTTGCATAAAAGTAGCAGCCTGCTCTCTACCTCTTGGCTTCATCATTAAGTAGGGAGTGACGTTTATGCCAGCTGTGCACAGGGCAAGGCAAAATGCTTAAATACCAGAATCCTCAAGTACTCCCAACACAGTGTGACAGGTCAGATGTAGTTGTGAACATGAGTTTATGCAGTGAAATTCTGCACATGCACTTCTGGAGAATATTCTCCAGGAATTAGAAAAGCCTTGAGGGATTACGTTTGGTACAGAGTTCTATTCTAACCACCATGGCCTGCTGTTTCTGGGAGGCACCTATAGTGCCACAAGAAAAAGGCTGAATTGATCCAGTCTCAGCTTTGCTGCTTACTACTTGTGTGATCTTTCAAAAGTCCAACTCCGAAAATGTCACTGTCTACTTCTGGGTTTGAGGAAAGGTAAGGATTACATAATATATAGAAAAATGCTATGCAGATTTTTGGTGTTGCTCTAGTTCACACATATACCTTCTGTTTACACACAAATAGACCTGGCATGTCCCCTCATGGCTTTAAAACCATTCTGTACCGTACTATACCAATCACCCCCATCCCCCACCCCTGTGCCATACATCACCCCCACCACAGACATATCCTTCCCTAACAAACATATCCTTCTCTATTTCTACTATATTATTTGATGTGCTCCTGATCTTCGTTTACTGAAAACATACTCAGGTAACCCTTGAACCACATAGCTTTGAGCTGCCTGGGTCCACTTACACACAGATTTTACAGCCCTCCACATATACAGATTTCACATTTTTTAGATCCAAGTTTCAATCAAATATGGATCTAAAAAACAATATTCTTGAATGTGAAATCTGCATATGTGGAGGGCTGACTTTTAAATTTTTTTAGAGACAGGGTCTCACTTTGCTACCCAGGCTGGAGTACAATAGCATGTGATCAGCTCACTACAGCCTTGAACTCCTGGGCTCAAGTGATCCTCCCACTTTAGTCTTCCTAGTAGCTAGGACTACAGGCACATAACACACCCAGCTAATTTTTGTGGGGATTTTTGGTAGAGATAAGGCCTTGCTATGTTGCCCAGGCTGGTCTCAAACTCCTAGCCTCAAGTAGTCCTTCTACCTTGGCCTCCAAAAGCGCTGAGACCAGAGCTGCTTTTCTTACATGTGAGTTCCACAGGGTGACCATGGAACTTAAGCATGCATGATTTGATTGTACACAGGCAGTCCTGAGAAATGACTGTGTCCATGGGGACTGGTTTTACAAGTCCCCCATACCAAAATCCATGAATGTGCAAATCCCTTACATAAAATGGTGTAGTATTTGCAAATAATCTACCCACGTCGTCCCTTTAAATCCTATCTAGATTATTTATAATACCAAGTACAATGTAAATGCTATGGCAACAGTTGCAATATTACACTGTCTAAGGAATAAAGAAAAAAAGTCTGTAGTACATGTTCAGTACAGATGCAACCATCCATTTTCTTCCCCCCAAATATCTTCAATCCATAGATGGTGGAATCCAAGGTGTGGAACCCATGCATACAGACAGCCAACTGTATTGTATTCATCCTCCAAAACTTGGCTCAGATGTCACCTACTCACAGAAGCCATGCTGAATCCTCCTGTGAAATCTGTTACATATCTCTGCTGATCTTTTTTGTTATTTGAGGCAGGATCTCACTCTGTCACCCAAGCTGGAATGCACTGGCATGATCACAGCTCACTGCAGCCTCAACCTCTCTGGCTCAGGTGATCTTCCCACCTCAGCCTCCAGAATAGCTAGGACTACAGGCCCGCACCACTATGTCTGGTTAATTTTTGGTATTTTGTTTTGTAGACATGAGGTTCTGCCATGTCGCCCAGGCTGGTCTTCAACTTCTGGGCTCAAGTGATCCACCCACCTCAGCTTTCCAAAGTGCTGGGATTACAGGCATGCACTACATGCACTACAGCTCCTGGTCTGTTTTGTTTTCTTGAGATGGATCTTTGCTCTTGTCACCCATGGTAAAGTACAATGGTGCCATCTTGGCTCACTGCAACCTCTACCTCCTGGGTTCAAATGATTCTCCTGCCTCAGCCTCCTGAGTAGCTGGGATTACAGGTGCTTACTACCACGCCCGGCTAATTTTTATATTTTTAGTAGAGACTGAGTTTCACCATGTTGGCCAGGCTGGTCTCAAACTGCTGATCTCAGGTGATCTGCATGCCTCAGGCTCCCAAAGTGTTGGGATTACACTGTGCCTAGCCTCTTGCCTGTTAATCTCTAAATGTGTTTCTTTTATACCTTGGTTATAGAGACTCAGACCCACTACACTGTGTAAGTAACCAGTTATATACTAGTCTGACTGGAAAGTCCCAGAAGATGGGATGCTAAATCTCATTTACCTTCCTTGCCCCTTGTGCTTGGGAGTTGGAATACTAGCTTTGTAACTAAGTAGTAAACTCAGTCTCTCCAGATCTGTAAAAGGAGATGGTTAATCTACAATTATTTTCCTAGAGTGAATTAATACAGAATCAGAGAGTAAAGCTAAAATTCTATATCCACGTTTCAGAATCTTTACGATTTTTTTTTTTTTTTTTTTTGAGAGATGGAGTTTCGCTCTTGTCATCCAAACTAGAGTCCAAAGGCGTGATCTTGGCTCACTGCAACCTCCACCTCCTGGATTCATGCAATTTTCCTGCTTCCGTCTCTCTAGTAACTGGGATTATAGGCGCTCACCACCAGGCCTGGCTAATTTTTTTTAAATTTTTAGTGGAGATGGGGTTTCACCATGTTGGCCAGGCTGGTCTCGAACTCTTGACCTCAAGTGATCCACCTGCCTTGGCCTCCCAAAGTGCTGGGATTTGAAGCATGGACCACCACGCCCAGCCAAGAACTCTGTCTTAATACATCCTTCATATTCCCAGCATCTAGCTCCATCTTGCAAAAGGACAGCATTCAGCAATGTTTATGGAAGTAATGGCCTTGAATTCCATTGTCTAGACACTGTGATCTCACTATATATTCTGGAAGAAAAGATGCCCTATTCAGCAACAGATATTAGTGGTAAAACGGATGCTAAGGCATGGATTTTCATAGCTATCCTCAAAGTTTTATATTAACATATATTTCTAATAACAACTTATTTAAAGGCCGAAACATATGCCAATAAGCAATTCATAATAACTTTTTTATGACACTTGGGAGAATAAAATTCCTGAATCTTCACTACTTCAAGAACATACCATAGATGAACTTACCATCATCTAAAGTGATGTCCTGCAGACCAATGGTTGCAAAGTTAGGCTCCTGATCTTCTGGTTCAGGTTTAATGCTCACAGTTGCCCCGTCAGGTGGAAATGAAGCTGGATCACACAAACTGTGACATATTAAGGATGAAGGTGCAGAAAGACCCCCCTGGACTGTATTTTGTGCTTGAGTTGAGTGCTGTCCAGAATGCATTCTGGTGGCTGGAGACGGTGATGAGGCAGTTCCTGAGCTAGGAGACTGGTAAGGCATGGGCTGAAGCTGAGGAGATGGTGGCCCAGAAAGCGGTGAACTAGCCAAGGGATGAGAAGCTGCTGGGGAAGCTGTTGCAGCTGACCCTGAATGTGAAGGGCCATATGTAACAGGTTGCAACTGAGAAGAAGGCTGACCTGTGATCTGGTCAGCCACTGGAGAAGAAAGAGATCTTTGTCCTGTATTTGAACAATGATATCCCATTGATTGCAGATGAGGCAGGGTATGCACAGAATGAGGTGTATGTGCTAAGAGATGTCCTGTTGAGCCTGAATTTGAAGAATGAAATGGTATGGATGACAGTGGTTGACAGCCAAGATTCACTAAACTAGGAAGAGCTGCATCCTGCTGAAACAAAACTGAATCAAATTCTTGACTAGAGGCAGCATTAATAGGAAGACAAGTTGATTGATTGTACACAATGTTAGTTTGCATAGGCTGATAGGAAGATCCCACAGGAGGTGTTGGTGTGACTTGAAAAGGCTGGTGTACAACTGGAGAAGGAATCATATGCTGTTCTTTACAAGCACTCTCATCTCTACATTGCAACTGTGGCAGAGGGGATGAGGTCACCATGGATGCGTATGTTTGTGGGATGGAACAAACCAAACTTCTCTGTGTTGACAGTATACTGTCATGTGAGCGCTCTGAATCAGAGGAAGGCCTCTGGGTCTGAGCAGGATGAGGCACAGGCAAAGATGGAACTGAAGACAAATCAATCTCTTCTCTGTGCTCTTGCTTCATCAAAACTGAAAAGAAAACGATTAAAGCAAATATTAATATATAATACATAAAATAATGATGACAGCCCTTCATGCTAGGTTACACAACTATAGCATAAGCTGAGGAGCAAACTCAAATGCCTTTAAGGATGGCAGTTCACGTAAAATATTGTATGTGTATGTCTGTGTGTGTAGACATACATATATGTATAGATATACATGTTTTGCTTGCATATAACATGAATATCTCTGGGAAGATGCATAAGAAACTATGCTAGAGTCGCTGTTGGGAAGGAAAACTTGGTGACTAAGGGACAGAATTCAAAGGTTTACTTTTTACTATATACTTTTTTATGGCTTTTGAATGTTTTTCACTGTGTATTTATTACCTATTCAAAAGTAAGTAACTAAAACAAAAAACAAAGCCCTATGGCGTAATAAAGTATTGAATTTGGGATCCCTGATCTCAAACCTACCAGTCACCTGGTTTTACATGTTGCATCATGTACCAGAAATCATGACTCTGACATTCATAGAACTTCTGCTTTACAATAGTTCTCACATGCATCTCATTTGATCCTTCGCCATCATGTGGGGATCAAAAAAAGTACTAAAATCCACAAAATAACAAATTCTGCAAAGTTGAGAGATACAAAATCAACATACAAAAATAATAAGTTATACAACTTATTCTATAAACTAGGAATAAACAATCCAAAAAGAAAATTCAGGAAACAATTTCTTTTTATTTTTTTGGAGACAGGGTCTCACTCTGTCACCCAGGCTGGAGTGCAGTGGTACAATCTCAGCTCACTGCAGCAAGTAATCTTCCCACCTCAGCCTCCTAAGTAGCTGGAATACAGGTGTGAGCCACCATGCTCATGTTTATTTTCCGTAGAGACGAAGTCTTACTACGTTGCCTAGGCTGGTCTCGAACTCTCATGCTCAAGCAATCCTCCCACCTCAGCCTCCCAAAGGGCTGAGATTACAGGCATAAACCACTGTGCATAGCTAACAATTTCATTTATAATGATATCAAAAAAGAATAAAATACTAAGAAATGAATTTAACCATGGATGGCAAGACTCATAACTGAAAACTACAAAACACTGCTGGAAGAAATTAAAGCGCTAAATAAATGGAAAGACTTGCCTGCCAGGTTCATGGATTGAAGACTTAATATTGCTAAGATGACAATACTCTCCAAAGTGATCTTTTTTTTAAAAAAAATGATGTCCTTGAGTCATATAAAGTGATCTTCAGATTCAATGTAATCCCTATCAAAGGCTCAGTGACAGTTTTTGCAGAAACAGAAAAAATCACTCTAAAATACACACGGAATCTTAAGAGATCCCAAATAGCCAACACAATCTTTTTTCCCATGTGTCCAAGGCATAAACCAGAATGGGCATGACCAAAAGCCAAGCTGAAATAAATAAGGCATTGATTTTTCCCTGGTTTTTATGAGATGGGCAGCACCAACCAGATGTCACTCTACCCAAGTCAAGGACAACCAACATTATCTTGAAAAAGAAGAACAGAGCTGGAAAAAATCAGGACTTCCTGATTTAAAAACTTACTACAAAGCTACAATAATAAAAACCGTGTGTGCCGAGCATGGTGGCTCATGCTTGTAATCCCAGCACTTTAGGAGGCCAAGGCAGGTGGATCATGAGATCAGACGTTCGAGACCATCCTGGCCAACATGGTGAAATCCTGTCTCTACTAAAAACACAAAAAAATTAGCTGTGTGCAGTGGCATGCACCTGTAATCCCAGCTACTCAGGAGGCTGAGGCAGGAGAATTCCTTGAACCCAGGAGGTGGAGGTTGCAGTGAGCCAAGATTGCGCCACTGTACTCCAGCCTGGGCGACAGAGTGAGACTCCACCTCAAAAAACAAAACAAAACAAAAAACAGTATGATACTAACATAAGGATAGACATAATCAATGGTATAGAGTCCAGAAATAAATCCTCACATATTTGCTCAACTAATCTACAAAAACAAGAGTGCCAAAACCATTCAATAGGGAAATAACAGTCTTTTCAACAAATGATTCTGAGAAAACTAGATATCAACATGTAAAATAATGAAGTTGGGGCCGGGCACAGTGGCTCACGCCCGTAATCCCAGCACTTCAGGAGCTTTAGGCAGGCAGATCAGCTGAAGTCAGGAACTTGAGAACAGCCTGGCCAACAAGATGAAACCCTGTTTCTTTTGTTCTTTTATTTTATTTTTTTCCAAATTCCTATTGATGAAAAAACACTGTCTCTACTAAAAATACAAAATTAGCCAGGCGTGGTGGCACACACCTATAATCCCAGCTACTTGGGAGGCTGAGCAGGAGAATCGCTTGAACCCAGGGAGCTGAGATCATGCCACTGCACTCCAGCCTGGGCAAAAAGAGCCAGACTTTGTCTCAGAAAAAAAAAAAAGAATGAAGTTGGAACCCTACCTTAAATAATGTACAAAAACTAATTCAAAATGAATCAAAGACCTATGTTTAAAAGCTGAATCTGGGAGAGAGATCCAAGATGGCCGCGTAGCAGCAGCTCAGGATTGTAGCTACCAGTGAAAGCGCAGAGAGCGAGTGGACACCGCAATTGCAGACGAATTTTTGATGCCCACAGACTGGGAGATTCCCGGCGAAGGAGCCACACAGGTCGCCAGCGCGACTCTTTTGGCCGGTGTGGCGCATCTCGGTGTGGAGTATACGGGACTGGGTGCCTAACTTTTAGTCGGGCTCCGCTGGTCCCATCCCCACAAGGAGAACAGCAATTGGAAGTGCTGAGGACTGAGAGCAAGTACAGCTGAACCCGGGAAGGCTCAGCTCTGTAGGCAAGGGGCACCCCCCGAAGGAAAACTAAGAAACAGAAAAAACTTCATAACCAACAAGCCGGACGTCCACTCAGAGACCCAAGCTGAAAGTCGGCAATTACAAAGATGACAGGTGGATAAATCCACAAAAATGGGAAGAAACCAGTGCAAAAAGGCTGAGAACACCCGAAATCAGAATGCCTCTCCTCCTACAGGGGATCGCAGCTCCTCATCAGCAAGAGAAC
>CAUYQU010090507.1:0-36380 GCA_963574635.1 Cheracebus regulus
GAAAAGAACTTTCAACCTAGAATTTCATATCCAACCAAACTAAGCTTCATAAGTGAAGGAGAAATAAAATCCTTTAGGACAAGCAATTGCTGAGAGATTTTGTCACCACCAGGCCTGCCTTACAAGAGCTCCTAAACACAAAAAGGAACAACTTGTACCAGCTACCCCAAAGATGTACCAAATGGTAAAGACCATTGATGCAATGAAGAAACTGCATCAACTAATGGGCCAAACAACCAGCTAGCATCAAAATGGCAGGATAAAATTCACACATAACAATATGAACCTTAAACATAAATGGGCTAAATGTCCCAATCAAAAGACACAGACTGGCAAACTGGATAAAAAGTCAAGACCCATTGGTGTGCTGTATTCAGGAAACCCATCTCACATGCAAGGATACACAAAAACTCAAAATAAAGGGATGGAGAGGAAGATTTAAGAAGCAAATGGAAAGCAAAAAAAAAGAAGAAGTTGCAATCCTAGTCTCTGATAAAATGGACTTTAAACCAACAAAGATCAAAAGAGACTAAGAAGGGCATTACATAATGGTAAAAGGATCAACGCAACAAGAAGAGCTAACGATCCTAAATATATACGCATCCAATACAGGAGCACCCAGATACATAAAGCAAGTTCTTAATGACCTACAAAGAGACTTAGAGTCCCACACAATAATAGTGGGAGACTTTAACACTCCATTGTCAATATTAGACAGATCAATGAGGCAGAAAATTAACAAGTATATCCGGGACTTGAACTCAGATCTGGACCAAGTGGACCTAACGTACATCTACAGAACTCTCCACCCCAAATCCACAGAATATACATTCTTCTCAGTACCACATCGCACTAACTCTAAAATTGACCACATAATTGGAAGTAAATCACTCCTCAGCAAACTATCTGACTTCAAACTACACTACAAGGCTACAGTAATCAAATCAGCATGGTACTAGTACCAAAACAGAGATATAGACCAATGGAACAGGTCAGAGGCCTCAGAGGCAACCCCACACATCTATAACCATCTGATCTTTGACAAACCTGACAAAAGCAAGCAATGGGGAAAGGATTCCGTTTAATAAATGGTGCTGGGAAAATTGGTTGGCAGTGTGCAGAAAGCAGATATTGGACCCCTTCCTGACACCTTACACTAAAACTAACTCCAGATGAATTAAATGCTTAAACATAAGATCTGGCATCATAAAAACCCTAGAAGAAAACCTAGGCAAAACCTTTCGGTACATAGGCATAGGCAAGGACTTCATGACTGAAACACCAAAAGCATCAGCAACAAAACCCAAAATAGGCAAATGGGATCTAATTAAACTCCAGAGCTTCTGCACAGCAAAAGAAGCAATCATTAGCATGAACTGGCAACCACCAGAATGGGAAGAGTTTTTGTAATCTATCCATCTGACAATGGGCTAATATCCAGAATCAACAAAGAACTAAAACAGATTTACAAGAAAAAAACAAACCCATTCAAAAGTGGACAAAGGATATGAACAGACACTTTTGAAAAGAAGACATATATGAGACCAACAAACATAAGAAAAAATGCTCCTCATCACTGGTCATTAGAGAAATGCAATTTAAAACCACATTGAGATACCATCTCACTCCAGTTACAATGGCGATCATTAAAAAATCTGGAGACAACAGATGCTGGAGAGGATGTGGAGAAATAGGAATGCTTTTACACTGTTGCTGGGAGTGTAAATTAGTTCAACCATTGTGGAAGACAGTGTGGCAATTCCTCAAGGACCTAGAAAAGAAATTCCATTTGACCCAGCAATCCCATTACTGGGTATATACCTAAAGGATTATAAACTGTTCTATTACAAAGACATATCCACACATATGTTCATCACAAAACTGTTTACAATAGCAGAGACCTGGAACCAACCCAAATGCCCATCGATAATAGACTAGACAAGGAAAATATGGCACATATACACCATGGAATACTATGCAGCCACAAAAAACGATGATGTCCTCCAAAAAGAGGGAATCCTTCCCAAATCATTTTATGAGACCAACATCATCCTAACACTAAAACCTGGCAGAGACTACAAAAAAAGAAAACTTCAGGCCAATATCCATGATGAACATAGATGCAAAAATCTTCAATAAGATACTGGCAAACTGATTACAACAGCACATCAAAAAGCTTATCCATCACGATCAAGTAGGCTTCGTAGGAGGATGGAAGGCTAGTTTAACATACGCAAGTCTATAAACATAATCCACCACATACCAAAGACAAAAACCACATGATTATCTCAATAGATGCAGGGAAGGCCTTCGACAAAATTCAACAGCCCTTTATGCTAAAACTCTCAATAAACCAGATACTGTTGGAACATATCTCAACATAATAAAAGCTATTTATGACAAACCCACAGCCAATATCATACTGAATGGGCACAAACTGGAAGCATTCTCTTTGAAATCTGGCACTAGACAAGGATGCCCTCTCTCACCACTCTTATTCAATATAGTATTGGAAATTCTAGCTAGAGCAATCAGGCAAGAAAAAGAAATAAAGGGTATTCAGTTAGGAAAGAAGGAGGTCAAATTGTCTCTATTTGCAGACAAGATTATATATTTAGAAGACCCCATCAACTCAGAACAAAATCTCCTTAAACTGATAAGCAACTTCAGCAAAGTCTCAGGATACAAAATCATTGTGCAGAAATCACAAGCATTCCTATATACCAATAACAGACAAACAGAGTGCCAACTCAAAAGTGAATTGCCATTCACAGTTGCTACAAAGAGAATAAAATACCTAGGAATACAACTAACAAAGGATGTAAAGGACCTCTTCAAGGAGAACTACAAACCACTGATCAAGGAAATAAGAGAGGACACAAACAGATGGAAAAGCATTCCATGCTCATGGTTAGGAAGAATCAATATCATGAAAATGGTCATACTGCCCAAAGTAATTTATAGATTCAAAGCTCTCCCCATCAAGCTACCTAGACCCTCTTCATAGAACTGTAAAAAACCACCTTAAATTTCATATGAAACCAAAAGAGAGGCCACATAGCCAAGACAATTTTAAGCAAAAAGAACGAAGCTGGAGGCATCACAGTACCTGACTTCAAACTATACTACGAGGCTACAGAAATCAAAACAGCATGGTACTGGTACCAAAACAGAGATATAGAACGATGGAACAGAACAGAGGCCTCGGAGGCAACGCCACACATCCACAACCATCTGATCTTTGACAAACCTGACAAAAGCATGCAATGGGGAAAGGATTTCCTGTTTAATAAATGGTGTTGGGAAAACTGGCTAGCCATGTGCAGAAAGCAGAAACTGGACCCATTCATGACATCTTATACTAAAATTAACTCTAGATGAATTAAACATTTAAACATAAGACCTAACACCATAAAAACCCTAGAAGAAAACCTAGGCAAAACCATTCAGGACATAGGCATAGTCAAGGACTTCATGACTGAAACACCAAAAGCATCAGCAACAAAACTCAAAGTAGACAAATGGGATCTAATTAAATTCCAGAGCTTCTGCACAGCAAAATAAACCATCATTCGAGTGAACTGGCAACCAACAGAATGCGAAGAGTTTTTGTAATCTATCCATCTGACAATGGGCTAATATCCAGAATCAACAAAGAACTAAAACAGATTTACAAGAAAAAAACAAACCCATTCAAAAGTGGGCAAAGGATATGAACAGACACTTTTGAAAAGAAGACATATATGAGGCCAACAAACACATGAAAAAATGCTCCACATCATTGGTAATTACAGAAATGCAATTTAAAACCACATTGAGATACCATCTCACTCCAGTTACAATGGTGATCATTAAAAAATCTGGAGACAACAGATGCTGGAGAGGATGTGGAGAAATACGAACACTTTTACACTGTTGCTGAGAGTGTAAATTAGTCCAACCATTGTGGAAGACAGTGTGGCAATTCCTCAAGGACCTAGAAAAGAAATTCCATTTGACCCAGCAATCCCATTACTGGGTATATACCCAAAGGATTATAAATTGTTCTATTACAAAGACACACCCACACATATGTTCATCGCAAAACTATTTAAAATAGCAAAGACTTGGAACCAACCCAAATGTCCATCGATAATAGACTGGACAAGGAAAATGTGGCACATATACACCATGGAATAGTATGCAGCCATAAAAAAACCATGAGTTCATGTCCTTTGTAGGGACATGCATGAATATGGAAACCATCATTCTCAGACAACTGTCACAAGAACAGAAAATCAAACACCACATGTTCTCACTTATAAGCAGGTGTTGAACAATTAGAACACATGGACACAGGGAGGGGAGCATCACACACTGGAGTCTGTTGGAGGGGGGAACTAGAGGAGGGATAGCGGGGAATAGGGAGGTTGGGGAGGGATAATATGGGGAGAAATGCCAGATATAGGAGACAGGGGAATGGAGGCAGCAAACCACATTGCCGTGTGTGTACCTATGCAACAATCCTGCATGATCTGCACATGTACCCCAGAACCTAAAGTATAGTAATAAAAAAAAGAACATGACCCAAAATACCAGCCATAACTACTTTACCAAAGATATGTTTTAAACTCTTCATTTGCACACACTCTCTGCTCCCAAACCCCTACTCACACACATCTCATTAGATGGTAAGAATAGCCAGCAAAGACAGCTTCTCACTTTTTCTCCATCAGAAACTTAGCAGTCAGCCTGGGCAACATAACATGAGCCATCTTTACAAAAACAAGCAAACAAACAATTAGCTGGGCATGGTGGCTCACACCTGTGGTCTCAGCTACTCAGGAGGCTGAGGTGGGAGGATTGCTTGAGCCCAGGAGGTCGAGTCGAGGCTGCAGTGAGCTATGATCAGCCACCTGATGTCTGGTAATAAACAGAATGAGCATTGGGCTGGCTGGTAAAGGCGGAATCCCCTGCAAAGCTCCCACATGGGAGGACATGCTAGTGGCATCTTGGCACAGCAAGGACCATGGCCCACCTGGGACAGAGTGGGTGGCTGGACACCTGGCCATCCCCTGACCTCAGTACTAACACGTACACAAGTGCCTGCTTACAAGAACCAGTGCAGCACCGTAGCCCCCACCCCAAGAAAGGAGTTTGTGATCCCAATAATATTCACCATCAATGTTTTTTGTTCTTTCCCAAAATACCTTGCTCTAAACCCTGAATATTGGTGTCCACTGTGAAGGAACCGGGGCCAGTGATTAAGGAGTGAGAAAAAGCAAGCCCTGCTGTGCTTATGCCCAGGTTTGTTTACCAGATCCCCTTGGCTACTCGGCAAACCTGCAGATTTTGCAATCCCATTTTAAGAGGTTTGAATGAAGTCTTTATATGCAATTACATCACTGCAGCCTTGGGTCTAGTCCATGGGCCTGGCTATTTATTTTCACATCTTGACCCGAGGTTGGCCCATGTTAGTAGCTGGTCTGTGATCTGTCCTCAGGGCCCTCCTGTGAAACTTATCACACCCTGTGACACAGCAAAGAGGCAAAACAGGGACCAACATTTGTGTGAAGACCAAAACTCAGTCTCACACAGAGGCCTTTATACAAAACCACGCCCCCGCATGTTAACGAAAGGCGTCCATCTCCCGGCAAATGGTGCGAGGAAAAAAGACCTCTCCCTGAGGGCCCCCACAACCTGGGGTGGGGTGGGGATTCAGCTGCATCCCTGGGTCGCTCTTGAAGACCCTGCTCCCACAAGGGCCTGCCCTGAACATGAGAAGTAACGCACTCACCAAGGTGTCTGCCTCCCTGCCAAGCGGTCAGCTCCCTCCCCTCTCTCACCTGCTTTGCTTGTTTTTTGTCCAGTTGGGCCATCGCTGCCAGCCTTTTTCTGTTAACGCGCCTCGTTTTAGAGTAAATGTGAAGGTCACAGATCAGCCCCTGGAGGGTGGGCTTCTTTGCTGCGGGTGCACAGACCCCTTCCGGGAGCCGGAGGTACAGCAGGAAGCTGTGTGCTAGCCTGGCCCCTGCTCACACCTCATTAGACAGCTTCTGGCTTTTTCTCCATCAAAGCTTAGCAGTCAGCCTGGGCAACATAACATAGCCCTTTACAAAAATAAACAAACAGCCAGGCCGTGGTGGCACCAGCCTGTGGGAGGCTGAAGCAGAAGGATTGCTTGAGCCCAGGAGGCCAAGACTTCAGTGAGCTGTTATCACACCACTGCACTCCAGCCTGGGCAACAGAGCAAGACCCTGTCTCTTAAGAAAATCATGTTAATTGTTTTTTAAAAAGAACACATCAGTGACAAAGTAACTCATGGACTGGTGGCAGGAGAAGTCCAGCAGAAAAACTGACCATCCAGGCCACTGGCATGGACAGACACACCGTCAGCATTGCAAATGGAGATTGAAAAATACATTTATTTTCCTTCTAAGCAATCTTACCCACTCATGGTCTTATTTGCTATCCACATATTGAGAACTCCCAAATGTGTGACCATTGGTCATGACTAAACACTGGACTCCAGACCCACAGACACCACCACGCACTGGATGCTTAGCTGTCTGTCCCACGAGGCCTCAGACTCACCACAACCCCTCCCTGCCCAAAGGATCCCCTGACACCTCTCTGCAGGATCCCAACATTAGGAGCCCAAGCTGAGGCTTCCCATGACCCCTGCCCTCACCTCCACAACCGGTCTATCACCAAGCCTTTCGAATAGGTGGGCATCCAAGGAGAGCCCACCAGACCCATTTTTCCTGCTCCACACCCCAGAGGTCTTCTGGTCATCCCCTGCCATCCTCACTCTGACCTGCCTTTTCCCTGTCTACCCTGCAGCCTTCAGGGTTGTCAGGTGAAGTCCTGGACAGACTCCCTCCTGGGCCCTCTGTCACTTGTGACACAGCCTGCTGCCCTCCCTTACCAGCCCAAGCTCCTCAACTGGCTTTATACCCAGCCAAGATAGCCATGCATCCACACTGCCAGTCTAAAAGACCTCTTGTTCCTGGATTCTGGACACCAGTGAGTTCACACCTAACAGTCTTCAGACCTCAGCTCAGAGGACATCTCCTGGGAGAAGCTCCTCTTGACCCTGTCCTCCCCCAAACCTAAATCTGACTCCATTTAGTACCCTCACCAAAGCACACTTTTCCTCCAAAGCATCTACCAAGTTTGCAGTTAGATGTTTAATGTTCAGCTGGTTTGATTACTGTCTCTCTCACCAGCCACCTTCTACTACACAATTTTGCCCAACTCCATGTCCCTAATGCATGAAAAATATGGGAGGCACAGCACTTATATTCTGTGCTCAATAAGTGTTTGTTAGATAAACACCTGCATGAATGGCAAAAAGACAGTGTGGAAAGAACTGACATGCTAGATGTTAAGTGATCATTTTAGATTAATATCATCGTAGGTTTGAGTCAATGTAAACAAGAAAAGATACTAAACATATTCCACAGATGAGAAAGCAAAAGAAATGGGTGTATGATGTGTCATTTTCATTGTCCTGATTGGTTCTAGCTGATGTTTGGTTTTATCCCGGGGAAGGCTTGCATTGTGGTGGTATTGCTCAGGGTTGTCCTGTGTGTATGGTGGGGAAGCATAGACTATCCACCCTTGGGAGCTGGGGGGAGGTCTGTTCATTTCTGTGCATTCCTCCCTGCTCCTGTAGAGTGCAGGCACAGCGTGGGAGTTACAAATCATCTATAAAATGCCACTAAATGTGTCCTTTCACAGTTTAGAAAGTCTAAAAGGAAAGAGAGACCAGTTCAACTTCCCAGCTCTGAGACACTGTGGGCTTCTGTGACTTGGCATGACGCCGGCTGGTAGTCGGTACAGCCCATCCCAACTCGTGGCCTGACTCATGACGTTTTGACTTTACAATGGTGTGAAAGCAACATACATGTAGTGGAAATCGTGCTTTGAGTATCCATGCAAACATTCTGTGTTTCAACTTCAGCACAATTTCAATAAATTACATGAGATAGGCAACATGTTTTTCTAAAACAGGCTTTGTGGTAGCTGATGTTGCCAAACTATAGGCTAATGCAGGTGTTCTGAGTGTGGTTGGGGTAGGCTGGGTTAAGCTGTGATGTTCGGGGTGGTGGGCACATTAAATGCACTGTCAACGACACTTCCAACTGACCACTGGTTTGTCAGGACGTAACCCCCTGTAAGTTAGGGTGCCTCCGATGGCTCGGCCGTTCCTCACCAAACCATTTTTCAGGAATGTTCAGTGAATCGGATGTGCACAGATGCTAGGCACTCACTCCACAAACATGACAGCCGCCCTCCTCCACGCCAGCCTTTCGCCTCTTCCTCCCCAGAGCCATTAGGCACGTTTGACAAACTTGAGAAATGATCGAGTCCCTGTTCTCCCATCTTTTGGCCCTGGGCAAATTCCAGATGAAAAGCTGGGCCATCCTTGACAGGCTCCTGAAACTGGACGGGGTCAGAGCCACATGCACAGCATGGCCCGCTCCAAGAAGTCTCCCCACACCGCCCCCTTAGAGTTCAACAGGAACGTGATGGGATCAAGGAAGGAATTCTTGGTAAAAGTTGTTTAGTGTGGAAGAGATGCAAGCAATTCCATTTGGGATTGCCTTTGGTTACGCTAAGACCACTTAAACCAAACAGGGAGTCCTCAAACACCACAGCCAGTCTGCAAGCAGCAGCTCCCACCCGCAAAGTCAGAGCATCCACGCTGACAGTCTCAACCTGATGAACAAGCTGGCCCCATCGTGCCATCAGTGCCGAACTCCTCCACCCCCCCATTCCAGGAGGGAAGGCAGGGAGAAAGGGAAAAAACATGTGCCACCAGCCTCCACTCCCCTTTGAAGGAGCTTCCCCATTCCCCTCCAACCAAACCACTGCTGCATGACATGGCCACAAGTGTCCTAAAGCCCCCTGTCAGCAAGGCCAGGTGAGAAACAGAGCTTTTCCCACTGAGCTAATTGCCACTCACAATGAAACGGAAGTTCTGTTAAGAGAAAGATGTTAGATGAGCACAATCCTTGCCTCTCAAGTCAACACAAAGGTACATACACATAGACTCATGCAGACACACACATATACACACACAACACACATATGCACACATATAGAGACAACACACACACATGCACAACACACACATACACATAAATATACACATATATAAACACACCACACATACACACTAAGACACATATGTACACACATACACATACAACATACACACATACATACATGTAAATATATACACATACAGTTCCAAATACACATACACACAGAGATACACATACAGACATGCAGATATACACACTTGTACACAAATATACACATGGACATACAGATATGCATACATACAACACAGCATCTGGCGTCAACTCAGTGGTCCAAGTTTGGATTCTGACAAGTCTGTAATTGTACCTAGTCTTCAAATGAATCTACTGCCCTCCACCTATTTCAAAAGGCCAAACATCATGATTCTGTGCTAATTTCAATCAGTTATATTGCAAATAGAACCTCTCGGTGATTTGCAAGATCAGAGGACATCCCATTTACTCAAGGGTCCATGCATTATTCATGAGGGCAACTCTCAAAACAAATATGAAAAATAAAAGTATCCAACGGGAATTGTGCTTGGTGTAACTAAACGATCCTCTGAAAGCTCTGAATACCGCAACTCAAGAATGCGTGATGAGCATCAAGAGCGTTTCCCTACGACTGTGCCTAAAGCTACTGCTGCCCTCAGGAGGGCAATGGGTTGCAGCGGAGAGCAACAGGCCACAGTCAGAGCAGAGCTGGGTTCAGATCCCGCCTCTGCCCCTCAGTAACTCCACAGCCCAGCTGAATCTCTGTTTTTGCATGTGCAGAATGTGGACGGCACAGAAGGACAGAGGTTGTGTATGTAAAGCAAAGGCTCAGCTAATGTAAATAGCGTTTGTTAATGCCATTGGAAAATTCAGTTTTCTATCCCTGTCCAGACTGGATTAATTAGTCAATTGGAAAAAATGAAAGCGTAGCACGTTCTCCTGCAGCAGAGAAAGTCCGCACATGAAAGAGGGATGTGCTTTATAAGGTTTTGGATACAGATTATTTAGCCACAATACTAGCAGTCCAATGTGGGGGGTTGCATTTTATTGTTAAGAAACAGAGATAATTATTTCTCAAGGTGAGAATGGTCAGTTTTTCATTTTCCCAGGGACTCCTTTGGAGAAACCATTGGGAAAGAATTCCATTCTGTTTTCCCTAGTCACTAGACAGCCCGCCTGTCTTGGATTAACACCACTGTGCCTCCATGCAGGTCCAGCCGGGTGGAGGGGCTGAGCTGGAATTCCCAGGGCTGCTGTCTGGAACACGGAGGCTGAGGAGCCATCGAGGTCATTTCCTGGCCTGGACACTGAGCCAAGCAGCAGGAGGTAGAGGGAGGTGAAGGCAGAACCCTGGCCCCAAGGCTCCGTGCCTTTTCAAAGCTACCCACCTCACGTTGGCTCTTTCTTGCAGGCCATACTGAGGACCTGCCACAATTTGGAACTCTACTCAGAACCACTGTCATCCTCACTCTTCATTTTAAAAAGCCATTCTCCTAGAAAATAAATAAACGAGTAAAACATAAAAACAAATTCATTCTTCACTTTCAAAAGAGCTTTTAAAATCCAAACCCTGGGGGTGGTTTTGGATACAGGTTTCCAGCTTCAAGGAACAGAGTATCTTACAGTTCCCAAGTTTCCCTTCCTCACAGGGGACCCAGGCCTAGAATGATCTCCTTTCCCATTTAACTAATGCTTTCCTTGCTTCTTGGGGCCTGGCTTCTCAGCGCCTGCCAAACCCTGCAGGAGGAGCTTCGGGCAGCAAGCCCTCCTCACGCTGCAAGAACACACGAGGACAAAGGACGACGGTGGGAGAAAAGCATTTATTTTTATAGTATCACTTCCTCGCTCCCCCGAATGATAACTGTTTGGATTACTTATTACGAACTTGGAGCGGGGAGAAACCTCAAATCTAATTTGGTTTTCAGTATTTGCACCACTATTTGTTTATCTTTCATTCATTACTGGGCTTGCGAAATTATAAAAAGAATCTGGCCATTCATTCCACGCTGCGTCTAGAGGTTTGAATCTGCTGTCTTTCGGCTGCAGTCCTTCTTTCTCAGCTACTTGCATGTTGAGATAGAAAGGACCCATAAGGCTTCTGTTTCTCTATAAATACTTTAACATGGAGCGGGAGGCTCTAAGTAAAACACACAGAAAATCATTCTGCAAATATGACAGAGCTATTTAGCCAGAGCAGGCTGGCCTCTTCTGGTGTCAGGGCCGTCCATTCTTGACCAGAGACAGACCAGAGCCTGATGGGAATCCCGGTCCGAGGAGGCTGAGGGAGCAGGACATTGTGGTGGTTCAAATGCCACTCATGCATTCATCTCCTAGAACATGCTGAGTAGCCTCAAGGGCAGGGGAAACAGTGAGGAGGCTGACCTGGGCCCAGGAAGGAGAAGGTGAAGGCAGGCAGGAGGTAAAAAAAAAAAAAAAAAAAAAACCAACCATCCCCAGGGCTGGCGCAGCTCCCAGGAATGCAGCCGAGTTTGGGAGCACTGGAAATTGAGCACCAGGCCAGGTCAGCTGGGTCAACCCCGGAAACTCAGGCCAGGGTGGCTGCAATCCCACGCCTGCTTGGGGCAGGTGTGTCCCGCACCTGTCCCGCCTGCTGGGGCTCCTGCCAGTCAGCCACAGTCCTGTTCCCACAGTGAGCGTGTGGTGGGTCAGCGTCCTCATGCTCCAGGCACCCGGTCTCCCCTCCAGCGCCAGCCGGGAGCGCTCCTAGATGTCTTGGCAGCATCATAGCGTCATGTCCCGCCTTCGCAGCTTATCTCTCATTTATCCTTTCTACCCAACCCAAGTCACCCGCTCCTTCAAAGGATGTCTGAAATGTCCCAGCTCTTTCCACGTCCACCGCTGCCTGCCCGTCTCAAGGCCTCACCTCGTCATGCCTGGAGGGCAGTGGGCCTCACAGCAGTCACAGCAAACAGAAAGTAGCGCCATTTACCAGGTGCCACTGCGTGCCAGCCGCTGCCAGGGCTGCTCCCAACCCACTCACAGAGAGTGAGATGAGGTCACTGCATCCTTCTCCAGGCTACAGCGATGTGTCATGTCACATGTCATAAGGAAACAAGTTCAGGCTGGGGAGAAGCTTCAGGAAGAAGGTCTGCGCTCTTCAAGGGGAGGTGCCAGGCCCTTTACAACTGATCCGCTTCCTCCTAGCCGGGCTGGACCCTCACTTAGCCACCACTGGTGATAAATTTGGAATTTCATAGGCAACCTTTGTTTGTGTGCTGTGCTGTGTTTTGAAAAGCAAAATGGAGACAGGATGGGTGGGCTTTTGCGGTCATGCATGCATATGGCCCACACAGCACTCTCAGTGACGGAGTGCTGGTGGAGTCCAAGGACCCAGCTGTGGCATACACAGGGCGCTAACTGCAAGAGAAGAGGAACCTTGAAGGGAGGGGCATCTGTGTGTCTCTGTGTGTGTCTTCCTGGCAAAGCTTCTTGTTTTTACATGAGGCTTTTACTCATGCTTTGACTATTTGGAATTTGATATTTAATTAAAAGTTGCTATTTGAGCAATCCTAAAGATAGAAAATCAAACACATGCAGAAACTGCAATAATTATACGTGTGATCTCATTTTAAGTACAAAGTGTCGATGCTATTCTTATACGTTTTTCTGCACATTCCTTGCAGTTGAACATGGGCTCCATCCTGGGAACTGCGGGGGAACAGAAGGCTCTGGATGAGGGATCACCTGTCCCAGGTCTACCTGACTCTCCTGCAAAGCGCGCATTTCAAAGAAGCGTCTGAGCTTCTCAGGGCTGGCTCCATCTGCCAACGGGGAGGGCAGCAAACGTTCCTGTGCTTCCTACCTGCACGACTACTGTCATAGGCCATGGAAACTTTGGATATAGAAACACTTGAAGTCCTGATTCTATTTCTCCACTTCCAGTTCCTCCTCAGCCAAGGGCAGACCTGCAGACAGTCCACCCATCCAACAAAGATCCTGAGACTCTTCACGAGTGAAAATTTAGCCCCTCCAAGTGTTTGCGAAGAAGGATAAAAAGTAAAATAAAACTGGGAAATACAAGGTCAACAGAGAAGCAAGGGGACAGAGTGACACCTCGGTGGCCCGAGGTCTGTGTTCTCACACCTCTCAAGTGTCTGCCACGTCCCCAAGGCCGGGAGAAGGCCCCCGATGGTCTAAACAGGCACGCTATCTCCTACAGATACACACACAAGGCACCCTCTGTTGTGTGTGGCGCTGAGGTGTCAGAGCCTGCCAGGAGGAGAGCAAGGAGTTTTCGGGCCCGGGCACACGCACCCCGCACCGCCAGCAGCTCAGAGCACTGAGGCAGACGTTCACCACACAGAAAAGCACGGAGATCCTCACACTAGCGGAGATCCCTCCTTCCCACACCATTTCCAGCTAAAACACAGCACCGTAAAATTGATGTACACAATGACAACCTGGGACAGGAGAAAATGGATGAATTATGTTCTGGAAACTTTGCATAAGACGGCAGGAAATTGGAAAGTATATTTCAAAAAGATTATCACCAAAACAGTGTTCACATTTAAATGCCTCTATTAGAAAGGGTTAAAATCTCTACCATCCAAAAAATCACTTTCCTGGAAGAGTCCACTCATCATGATCCTTGATAACTGACATTTTTATTTGGCAATTCCTCCCTTTTTTCTACAATGAGGAAAAACTGAAAAATTTTAACTGTGACTTTTCTTTGTGCCTCAAAACCTGCTTGTCAGTCTTCGGATGTTTGGAAGCTGCTTTAGGTTCAAGTCCCCAAGATAGGCTGGAACCAATGTTTATTGAATGTTTACCATGAGCCTAGACTGTGTGAAACATGTTACAGCAACTGTCTCACTCAGCACTCAGAGCTCCTCAGAGGTGTAGGTGCTGGTATTGGGCCCAGGAGAGGGATGAGGAAACCGAAGCCTGCAGAGATGAATTAGATAACGCAAAGCAGAGCAAGGACCATGTCAGACACGGATGAGGAAACCGAAGCCTGCAGAGGTGAATTAAATAACGCAAAGCAGAGCAAGGACCATGTCAGACACGGATGAGGAAACCGAAGGCTGCAGAGGTGAATTAAGCAATACAAAGCAGAGCAAGGACCATGTCATAGAGAGATGAAGAAACCAAAGCCTGCAGAGGTGAATTAAGTAATGCAAAGCAGAGCAAGGACCATGTCAGACACGGATGAGGAAACCAAAGCCTGCAGAGGTAAATTAAGCAATGCAAAGCAGAGCAAGGATCAAAGCTGTGTCCCTCCGGCTCCCAAACCCAAGCATCCAACCGCTCTGAAGGTGGGAAGGAGAGGAGACCAGCACAGACGGCCCAGGCATCTTACCAGCAAATCAGCTCTCACAAGACAGTCAGGTTGGTTCCATGACCGAATCCCACATGGCTCCTCTCTCAGCCACACTCAGACATTCATTAGACTGTTAACAGCAGTCCTTGGTGCCCCATCTGAGTCCCGCAACAGCTTTGGGTCCCTTCAGCAAAAGACAGCATTGTGCAGCAGAGGGGACTCCTCTCCTTGGGTTCTCAAGTGGGAAAATAGAGCGCAAGAGGGGGCAAAAGGCCTCATGCTTAGCCATGATCCACGTATTACTCCATCATAGGTCTCCTGTTAAATCATCTTTTTTTAGCACAAATTTAAAAGGTACAAGCGCAGATTTGTTACAGGGATATACTGCACAGTGGTGAAGTCCAGGCTTTTAGGGGAACCATCACCCTATTAGCGAAGGTTGTACTTATCAAGTAACTTCTCATCCCTCACTCCACCCTCCCACCCTTGCCCGTCTGCAGAGTCTAATGTGTACTTGCGTGTGTACACATTAGTGAGCACCTACTTATGAGTGAGAACACTGGATATTTGACTGAGATTTGTTTCACTTAAGCTAATGGCCTCCAGTTCTAACCATGTTGCTGCAAAAGACATGATTTCATTCTTGTTTATGGCTAAATAGTATTCCATCATGTGTATGTAGCATGCTTTCTTTGTCCAGTCATCGGCTGATGGACACCCTTAAGCTGACTCCACACCTTTGCTGGTGTGAAAAGCACTGTGATAAACATACAGTGCAGATGTCTTTCTGACATAATGATGTCTTTTCCTTTGAGTAGATACTCAGTAGTGAGACTGTTGGATCAAATGGTGTTCTATTTTTAGTTCTTTGAGAAATCTGTCTGCTGTTTTCCATAGAGGTGATACAATTTTCATTCGAACCAATTGTTAGCTGAGAGTCATCGGGGGTAGGAGTAGCTTTAGTGTTCCAGCCAGTGTCTGCCAGAGACCCCCTGAAAGGGGACTCAGCCACCACTGTCAGCTCCTGCATGCCCCGGCACCACCCCCCGCAGCTGTCCACAGCCACCCTGGGCCCTGGACCCCTCACAGGGACAAAACACAGAAATCCCGGGAACCTTCACAAATGCCACACACAGCCATTCCAACTCCTCCGAGAGCAGGCAACTCAGCCTGAGAAGCTGGTCCTGGAGGAATTTAAGCATGGGCTTTCAGCTATTTCTAGTTTTTATTTGTTACTGGAAAGGAGGGTGAAAAAGAAAAGGAGGAAGTTAAAAGGGAGCCTCCAAATGCCTCCTTTCTATGTTCCTCGTCATTCGAAACTCATGACTTGCCTGCTAATGATCACCTGCCAGGAGTCCCTAGAAGGCATCTGAGGGGGCCGCCGTGTTCTCTGAGCCCCAGACCTGGCCTTGGGTCTCTTAACAAACACCCAGGCTCCTCTGTCTGCCCCAGGGGCATCTGCTTCTCACCTTGATTTCGCTCTACTGATCCAAGTGGAACCAAGCTGAGCTGCTGACATTTATCAATCTTACTTAGACGGTGGGTCCCAAGGAACACCAGGGAGTTAAAAGAAGGTGAAGGCAGAGGGGAATTCTAACTGGGTGCAAGGTCCTTTGTGCTCTCACAACCCTGCAACAGTGACCAGCACTGCGAGAGACAGGGCCACCAGCATTAAGTTATTCAGAGAAGCCAGATGGCTTCACATCACCATATGCCTTCAGGAAGGCAAGATAGAAGTAGAGACAAGAGTGCCAGCCTCTGAGACTTCTGACGCCATGCCGTCCCCACATCCCACATGCTGATGTGGCTGGGAGGGTTTCCTCCTTCAGTACGTGACTAGTATTTCCATGCCGGAGCTGTGCTAGTACTTGGACGGTCCTCAGCCCTTCCCACACTGGTGCGTTTCTAATGTTGGGCAACCCACAGTGATTTAACTCAGAGCCTCTCCAGCTGCAGTGGAGCCAACCTCAGAAACCCACCAGCCGGGGAGGAAATGGCAGAGTATCGTCTGGACACACGGGGAGTCATCAGTTCTCACCATAGATTTATGTTTTTGATTCTTACAATCTAATGGTAATCTGCCCTGCTGGCCAGAGAATTTTGAGCTGTCCCAAGAGATTTTCAACAAAAGTATGGGTAAAAGATGGAACAAGCTTGTTCTTTGATACTCCAAAAAGAAAACCAGGCACTCTGAGGGGAAGGACCAAGGTTCTGAGTATTTTTTGGAAGTTCTAATGTGCATCATTTTTAGCTGCTTGAGAAGAGAATGTGATGACTTGCAGAGAACCTGCCTCCAGAAGCACTGCCTTGCTTTGTTGTGAAAAGTAGTCCTTTGTGCCTCAGTCTCCCATGCACCCCATTTGGGGAAGGGTGTGGAGGCTCTCCCACCCTGCCACGCAGCAGAGCAGGGACAAATGCAGTCAGGCAGCCATGGTTTCAGCCTTCTCCCCTAGCCCAGGCCAGAGGACGAGCAGGCCAGATGCTCTGAAGTTTCCTTCAGTGTTCTATTCCACGATGTGACAGCTGATGCTGACGTGTAGTGCAGCTGCGTCCCTCCCTGAGGCTCCTCCAACAGGAACACTGAGTTCCTGACTCCACGCATCCCTCTGCTCCTTTCCTTCTGTTCTGAGCATCAGCTATGGCTCTTCTAGTAAAAGGTACCGGAGGCGTCCATGAATATGTCTGGGGTAAGCTAAGGTCACCTGCCTGAAGTCCATGCGAGCCTGAATCGCATCCAGTCTCCATGTTCTGTGCGTGGCAACACCCTCAGTAAGATTTCAGAGGCTCACCCAAGGTGGGGGGCTCATATTCTGCTGCCTCTGGCTCCCAGGAGTGTGAACTAGTTAGTCATCAATGTACAGTGTGACTCAGTCTTCTTAATTATTGCCCATCAAGGAAAAGAGACCCTCCAAGACATACCCAGGTGAGGAGAGGAGGAAGCCACATCATACCATAAAGCTCTGCCCCGGACAGCTGTTTCCAAGCCAGCAGGCCCAGCTGCACCCAGGCCACAGCCCCTCTGAACGCGCCAGCCTCTCTCTCTCCTCCCCCTTCTCACCTCTCCCCCTCACTGGCAAAGTGCTGTTCATGTCCAGTGCAAAGCAGTTTGGCCATGTCATGTCAACTTAGCTCAGCCTCCGTTCCTTGAGCAAACACAGTGAGCATGTATCCCAGGAGGGTGCTGCTGGGGCTTCGTCCCTGTGGCGGGAGCCAGGCAGCAGACAGATGGCATGTCTACCAGGTCACAATGAGGCAAAGGAGAGAAGTGAAACAGCAGGGGCACAGGTGTTGCCAGGGCTGAGGGTTGCAGTCCTGGAAGACTTCCTGGATAAGGGGACATCAGTGCAGAGCCAGAGAGAATGTTTCCTGGAGGAAGAGCATTCCACATGGGGGAGATAGCACGTGCAAAACACAGAGGCAGGGGCAGCGGCAGCAGGGGACAGGGGTGGGTGGCTGGCATAGGAAGGGAAGGAGAAAGGAATAGAGCAAGAGGCAGGATGGGCCCGGGCCGCCAGGCACACAGGCCACTCGGAGACTGCCTCTTGCTCGGCATGAGACTGCAAGCAGCCAGCAGCAGTTCAGCTGAGCGTGACACGCTGTAAGAGCCCTCCTTCGGTTTTCAGGAATATAGGGTGTGAGCTGAGGGAAGGGGAGACCAGGCAGGGGGCTTGCAGGGAGGCCAGTGAGAGACAATGGCAGCCTGGGGAGCCAGGCAGAGCTGGATGCACTGGGAAGGGCTGGCTTCTGCACCTTCTTGGAAGGGGAAGCTGATCGAATGTGTGACGCACTGGGCTAGCAGCTTGGAAGGAAGAGATGAGTCAAACATGACTTCAGCGTCGGGTTGCCAAGCATCATCTCACCCTCCTCCTCCAGGAAGCCCATCCAGGCAGCTCTCTGAACAGAGATGGTGCCACTCGAGGCAGAGCTAGGGTGTGAGCAGCTCCTGGAAAGGACGGGTTCCTACTATCTGTCTGTGGGCTCTTCTCCTCTCCTCTTTCCTAAGCAGGTGGAGGGAGTTGAACCGCCAGTCCTCTGGCAGGAAGACATCGAAAGGAAACTTTTCCTAGAATTGTGAGTAACAGAGCTGCTAAAAATGAGGCTTGGCTTTACAGGGCACATACTGGAAATGAAGGCTATTAATAGGTTCCTGCAGGACCGCTGCCATGCCGAAACCAGCTCCCAGGCGGCCAGCCTCGCCCAGCAGCGGCCATGGGGATGAGACACAGAACTCCAGGGCTTCTAAGCAGGGCAGGAAAAGAAAAGCATTTCATAGACTCGCCTTAGGAGTTCAGAAAGAGTCAATAACCTTTTCCACGCCCAGTGTAAGGCGAACTGATCCATAAGCTGGTAGGAGTAGGTGAACACACACAAACTGAAAGGTCACAGAGCAAAGCTGCTAGGTGCCTCCTGCCCATTCCATCTTGGCACGAAGAACGCAGATGAGGGCTTTGGCTCCACCCAACACATGACTGGCCCCTTGTGTGTTTTTAGACACTGGAGGAGCCGTGCTCCCCTGGGAGGCATCGGTGAATCCCACTGTGCTGTTGGGACTAAGGGGAAATCAGACAACAATGAGAGTCCCTGAAAGACAGCAAGAAGCAAAAGAAAAACATCCGGCATGAATTCTTTCTGAGCTCAGTTTCCTCATCCGTAAAATGGGCATAATGCTGCTTACACCAGGTGGTAAGAATCAACGGGGATGACATCAAAAGGGGCCAGCTTCCCGTGAGGAGCCGCCAATGTGAGTTTGCCTTCCCAGTTGCTAACGGAAGAGGAAAACAAAGAGTTGGAGCCGAGGGGGCTGCAGAGCCTGGGAGTGCAGGAGGAAGCCGCTGCCGCAGGCTGTTTTCCAGAGTCCCCGACAGCGCTCACACACTGAGTGCGTGCCCTCTTCCGCCTCCACCAGCGCACCCACTGTGCCAACTCGGTATTACAGTCATGCCGCGTGGAATTCGTCCGGCACACAGCGAACAGAAACTGCCTTTTGCTTTTTTCTTTTATCTAGCAGTCATGTCATGTTTTCTCCAGAAACAGAGACCCCAGCTCATCAAGGGCATTCCTGGGATGCCAAGACTCAGGACCCCGCATGTCACCCGTCTCCTTCCTCTGCTCCCCAGTGTCACCCGTGTCTGACACAAAACCAGAAATCCCTCAAATGAAACAGAGTCTGTGACCAAATCATCATCACTTCTGGGTTTTTTTTTTTTAACCTTTTGGAACAGATTCTGGACGAATCTAAGTATCATTGTAAAATTCACAAAATCCCAAACCCACTGAGTGAGCAACAGATGAGGGAAATTGCTCCACGTCCCGGGGAGAGGAAATGAGCGGGACTGGGGGAAGAATGTGCTGCATGGTGGGAGCGCTGTTTTCATCCCTGCTGCTGCACATCTGCCACGTTTCTGCGCGGAGCTGCCAGCCCGGCAGACACCAAGGACCCTCCTCGCACACTGGAGCTGTGGCCTCGGCAGCTGTGGGAATGCGGACAGGAAGCAGGGGACCCTGGAGGCAAGAGGAGGAGGACATCCTGCGGGGATAGATAAAAAATAACGGCCGGGCTGTGGGAACCTCTTCCGAGCAAACACGTGAGCCCAGGAATTTCCTGAGCCAGAGATCTGACTCCAGTTATTTGTTGTAACTGATTATTTGTTTTCCTGGAGATTTTGCCTAATTTTGACAAAGGAAAAGGAGATATAGAGCCAAGACTTGTGTGACTGCCCTTCCGAAGCCCCTGCTTACAGAGCAGAGGGACGTGAAACTGTGGTTCAGAATGTGGGGCCTGCAGGCTGTGGGGGCACCGCGGCAGGGACCCAGCCCAGGAGCAGGTGGAGTGTGCCCCACAGACCCCTCCCTGGGGCAGAAGGACAGCAGGGGACTGGGCCCCAGGCGCCTTAGGTGGCACCGGCTGGCTCCCTCTGTCCATCGAGCCTCTCCCCGGCACCATCCAGCCCTGAGCCTCCAGCAGGAGAGGAGATCGTGACCAGGAAGCAATCCATCACCATCCAAGGCCTCAGCAGACTCTGGCTTTCCTTTGAATTTCCAAGAAAACTGCTCCATAATTTTGATCAAGACTTATCATTTGCCCATCTCACTTACTAGAATTTCAAGCTAAGAAGTGCCCGTGGGGACCAGTCTTTTAAGATAAGGACCAAATGAACATTTTTGGCCTCACTCTTTCAGCATCTGCCCTGACACAGGTTTAGATAAGGGGCCGCCACAGCCAGGAAGAGGGGGTCTCAGTCCTGCCGGTGGACGCACGTTCCACTTCCTCCAGGCGGGGCTGCGCATGCTGGGACCTCCCTGTGAGGGGACACTCCCCAGGTGTCTTCCTTCTGCTGGGCCTTCCCCTCCCCTCAGGACCCGCCTTCCAGAGCGTCCGGCCTGGTGTCTGCACATAGTGAAGCGTGCCTGAGCGCCCCTTGCATTAGAAGCATGTCCTTGGGATCGCAGGTTCCCTCTCCTCTTCCTTTCCCCCACCCTCACGACACCCCCCAATATCTCCATGTGGCCAACTCCTCACAAGGTCAAGCGTGCAGGGCCACCTCCTCTGAGGCCACAGCTGCATCTCAGGTCCTCGTTCTCACCGCGGCCATTCTACAGATGGGAGCTTCGTTTCGATTTGCTCTAGGTATTACACCTATTTGATTCTTCTTTAATAAAAGCCTCCCTCACTTCCATCGCCTCACGGCATCCCTCTCTTCAGAGCTTTCCTCCTCTCCCCTCCTTCCTCCCCATGTTCCTTCCTTCCTGTTCCCAAAGGCCAGGCCATGGTGCCCTCAAAGGATACGACAGGGCCCCATGTGGACTGGAAAGCCGGGCCTGGCCCTGGCCCTTTTCCCTACTGGCCTTAGGCAAGTGCCCCGCAGTGTCTGTCTGCGGCCATCTCTGTCCATGTGTTTACAAATTCACCTTCTGCCGCGGGTCGCTGACAACTCAGGCAGATCCCCCCAACACATTTGGCTCTGGATCTCACTGGGTGCATGACAGTAAAGGAAAAGGGACAAAGTGGAGTCGGGGGGAGTTCTTCCCACAAAACACAGAAGTGTCTCAAAGGACAGAATGTGTTAAAAGCCTCCAGGACTTGGTGCGGAACATCTCTCGAGGCGTCTCCTGACTTCGCAGAGCTGATGGAAATATTCTGAAGGTATTAATAGAGTGCAGATGTTGGAGAATGCGACTTAGAATCCTACTGAACAAATGACCCTGTTGGGAGGCCGTTTGCCGTCTCCGGGGACATTCCACGGAGGACCCAGCTGATCGTCTCATATTGAAACAGCATGTCCCAGCATTCCAGCTAGAAGGAGCGGAACAGGGCTCCTCCACCAGATATAAATCACAAGGCAAAGGGCAACTGAACTCCCTCAGCCCTGCCCTCCCTCCTTCCCTGGTTCACCCTCCGCCCCCTCCCGCGCTCCCACCCCGCAAGGAAAACAGAGCTTGAGTAAGAGGCTGCCAAGCCAAGCCACGCAGGCGCCAGCCGGCCGAGCGCGGCACACACGGCGGCCGTTGGGAGGCTCGCAGCTTTCCGCGCTGCGGCCCTGATGTTTTTGCTTCACTGCAATTTGTTTCTGATCTCCAGTCAAGTCCTTACAACGCTGGGATACTCTAGAGAGTTTATACTTTGACCTTGTGACAATTAACACCAGAGGCCAAGAAAAAAAACTGGTATAAGAGAGAAACCCGATTGGTGGGAGGTGGAGGGTGGGAGGACGGGCGGGGGCTTATTACTAAAGTAAATGCGTTACTTGTGAAATTATTTCCCATCCAATAAAAAGAATGCAGTGTCTTTAAAGAGAGAGTTGCCAAAATGGAAAGAAAGTCTTCTTTCAAAGACTGCCAAGCCTGGCGATCCTTGGTGAGCTGTGTGTTCAGGAAAGGACACAAATTAGCTGGGCTGGACAGTGGGCCTTCCGCAGGAGCCCTGGGCTGGCAGCAGCCGTGGCCCTGGGACAGAATCCTTCATAGCTCCGTGTGGTTATGAAAGTGTGGGCGAGCCTGCTGTGTCCTCTGCTGGAGGCCTGGTCCAGGCCCTGCCATCGCCCACCCTGCAGGGTAGACCCGAGTGCTGGCCAGAGCTGTGGTCCGGGGTCCCCAGCCACCAGGGCTACCAAGGGTGACAGCAGGACACGGCAGTGCGGGAGCCCATCTGTCCCACCTCACAGGAGAGACACAGCAGGGCATGCGGCTGGACCCTAGAAAAGGCTGCGTGCTGCCTAAGATGACCTAGGAGGCAGGAATGCCGCCAACCCCACAGCCCTGCTGAGCACAGGCGCCTGTGTCCCTGGGGACCCACCAGCTGTGCAGACTCAGGAGCAAAGGCACCCACGACATGCGAGCAGTGCCCTGCCCGGAAGCAGGAATGGCCCCTCGGAGCCACCCAAACCAGGAGCCCCTCAGAAGACAGGGGAGGGCATGGGCCCCAGGGCCCGGCAGGCCAAGCCAGAGCCGCAGCTCCCAGGTGGGACATGTGCTTCATTCAACCTGTTCTTCCTTTCAACACTTCACCCTCCTTCCAAAGACAGGCTGTGTTTGGAGCTTGGCCCAGGTCTGAAGGAAAGGGCCAGTGCCATCCATGGGCACCAATGGGATGATGTGCACATGGTTGGCTGTGAGAACAGCCTTTCTCCCAGGAGACAGAAGTGGAGGAGGCCCCAGGGCCATGAACTCTTCGTCGTAAGTCATTCACACCAATGGCAAATAACTTAGAGCACAGAAAGGACAGGTGCCACCTGCACGTGGGCACGTGTGCAGACACAAAGAAGCCAGCCGGCCAGGGAGATAGGTTTCCAAAAACAATTCCCAGTTAAAAAGAAATCATCAAAATTATTTTCTTCTGAGAATTTATCAGAAAGCAAGATTCTTACTATGCTGAGCAGCTAACTGTTTCGACTCCCTTAGAAAATAAAACATCCTTCGATGGAGGATATCTGCCATACCCACAGGTGGCAGCACACATGGCTGAGGCCTGTGGAGGGCCCCACGGCCCTCTGCACACTTTGTGGCGGGCTGAGGAAAGCTAATCGCATTTGGGGATCAAGGCAAGCCAGGCCGTGGAAACAGAATCAAGACAGCTGAGCTCCTCAAGCGATGAGAGCAGAAGAGTGTCTGTCTTTTGGCAAGAGAACAGCATGTGCAAAGGCCTAGAGAGGAACAGTGTCACTGTCCCCAGCCTGGGATAAGGAGCAGATGGGAGCTGGAGAGAGGAGGGTGCCATGGAGAGGATCGGGTCTACAGAGCAGGTGGGCACCGGACCACTGACCTTTCTCCAGACCACTACGCATATCCAGGATGCCCTCTTTGCTTCATTTTCTCATTGTGGTAAAATATACATAGCATACAACTTACCCCCTTAACCACTGTTAAGTGCACAGTTCAGGAGTGCCAAGCACATGCAAAGCACTGGGCCACCCCCTCCGCTATCCATCTCCAGAACTCTTCATTTTGCAAAACTGAAACTCTGTATCCATTAAACAATAACTCCCCTTTCCCTTTCTTCTCCCCCGAGGCACCCACTGTTCTATTTTCTGCCTCTATGAGTTTGGCTCTTCTAGGTACCTTGTGGAAGTGGCATCATGCAGTATTTGTCGCTTATGACTGACTTATTTCACTTAGCATAATGTCCTCACAGTTCATCCAAGTCATAGCACATGTCAGCATTTCCTTCCTTTTTGGGGTTGAATCATATTCCACTGTATGTACTGGCCATGTATTCTTTATCCATTCATCTGTTGATGGACGCGTAGGCTGTTTCCACCTTCTGGCTACCATGAGCAGCGATGCTTGCTCTGCACGTGCTGTGCACACACCTCTTTGGGATCCTGCTTTCACTTCTTTTGAGTCCATATCAGAAATGGACTTGGTGGATCACAGGGTAATTCTATTTCTTATTTCTAAGGACCCTCCCTCTCTTTGCTACAGCAGCCATGCCATGTTGCATTCACACTGTATGCAAGGGTTCCAGTTTCCCCACGTCCTCTCCAACACTTGTTATGAGGATTCGACTTTTGAAGAGAAAAGCCCTGCAGGGTTTTTACGATTCCGCTGTGGAGGGGAAGTTCCTCATGCTCCTTAGTTTCCGGCCAATTCTCATCAATGGCTGAGGCAAGGAACCCTTTGCTGGGATTTTTAAGTTCTGTCTTGTCCTGTACACCACTTTCATTCCCTTCCCCTTCAAAGTAAGTGTCTTTACGGTGCATTTCTTCCTATTTGAAGGTGTTTTTACAAAGCGCGTTTTATGGTCTTATGTGCATGTATTTTTGATTGATGTCAATGCTTGTGTATTTCATCTTGTTTGTTGCCCATTTTTTTAACCAAGTGCTGTTTTTAAGACTGCCCCAGTCTCTGTGTGCACACCGAGTCCTTCGCTTCTCACCAGGACACATTTTCTATGGTCCGAGCACACTGTTTTCCACCCATCCAGGTCTCAGAGGCCAGCATCCAGGACTCCCCAAGTCCACATCCCCCACAGAACACCCAGAACACTGTGGTGAACATACTGACACACATCACCTCCAGGACCTGCCTGAGGATGTCCACAAGGCCCTCTACTGCATCCCAGGCAGTCTTGCATTTGATTTGGTTAAGGGCCAGGTCCCTCTGCACAGCCACCAGCAGCACACAAGGCCTCCCCGCAGTGATCTCACCAGGAGATAGCTAGAAGGGGGAAACCTGATGGAAAGCTGAGCTTCCAAACCAGGTTAGAATTTAGACTTTGGCTTTTAAAGAGTAGAGCCATTGAAGGATTTTTAATCAACTCCATAAACAAGGTAAATAATGCCACCTTTTGTATCGTAAGCCACCCTTAGGCAAGGCCTTTCTTCTTGTCACTCTCCTCCCCAGGCTACTGCTGATGATTGTGATTTGACCACAAAAGGGCACCACTCTGAGGTGAGCGGCTCTGCCCCACACTGCCACCCCACCACCCACACTTGGCAGCTTGTGCAACCTTTTAAACATGTATGTCAAAAGCAATTTTCTAATAAGGATCAAGAGCAGGGGCAGGGATTAGAGCTAGCCGCACTGGGCTGACATTTTAGTTCATGTCATTTCAACCCCAAGTGTACACCTAGAACCATAGGATGAGTGAGAACTTAACGGAGGATGAAGATGGAGTCAGAGAAGAGGATGAGGGGTGCATTCCAGAAGCGGTAAAGTCTCCTGAGCTGGACACCAAAGTCACAGCCACCATAAAACAGGAAGTCAGAGGCCGCCCTCCCTGGGGCCACTTCTGCAGAGAACATAAAAGGGGGCCTTGCAAGGCAGAGGACGCTGCATGCAACGGTGATGCCCAAGACAGTGGGACCCACCTGGGCCACACAGTGAGGCGATTAGGAGCAAACAAACCATCAAGGAGAAGTCTGGATCCTTCACTTCCTCACTTGGCTCTCTAAACCTCAGGTTCTTTATCTCTAAAATGGAGAAAGCGATTGTCTCTGTTTCTTCTGCTCTGAGGATTCATCAGCTCCGTGTGCCAGGCACTGCTCCAGGGGTGAGGAGATTCAATAACGAGCAACCAGACCAGGTTTCCATCATCAGGAAGCCCACCCAAGACAGAGGAGGCAGCAATCACAATTAGAAAGCACAGAAACATGGCTGGGCCCCCACACCTCCGCTGTGACAGTCCAGAAGTTCGCTGGGTTCTCCGCTCCTGCGATCCAGGTGTTGCTGCCTCCTGCCTCTATCCTGTGTCCTGGGGAAGGAAGCCAGCAGCCTCCCAAGAC
This sequence comes from Cheracebus regulus, assembly GCA_963574635.1. Lineage (NCBI taxonomy): Eukaryota > Metazoa > Chordata > Mammalia > Primates > Pitheciidae > Cheracebus > Cheracebus regulus. The sequence goes on from CAUYQU010090507.1 coordinate 26,067, forward strand.
TTTCTGAAAACACATCCCCTGGAACGTCTCAAGGTCGTTCTACCTCCTTCCTGCCTGCCTGGAATTCTTGTTCTCTACTTATTTCACTGGTCAAATATTTCCTTGATTCACACACACATGCACACGTGGCAGTGACAGGTTTCACTGAGAACCTTGGAGCTATGGTGGGGCTTACAGAGATTCAGGCAAAACTTTTACTTCAGGCGCTGTTTGCAATATTCCTTCTGCCACTGACTGTGTCGCTCAGTCCTCTCCATTCTGTGTCCCCTAGTTCTCTTTTACGCCCAAAGCAGAACTTCCTCCTGGCCACTCCCAGGCAGGGCCCCCGGATCTCAGGATCTTCCACTCGCACATTAAACTTGGGAGCTTCCAGGATTGGCCCGGAGTCCCCTTTCTTTCCTCACTGTGTGCCAAGGGTCAGCAGGCCTCGTCTGTGGGGGTCAGATGGCCAATCTTGTAGGGTCCTTTTGCAGCTGTCCACAAGGGCAGCCTCAGGCAGCCAATATGCAAGCAAAGGAGAGTTCCAATAAAACTTTATTGACAAAAGCAGGCAGCATTTGCTGAGCGCAGCTCCATACCTTCTCCCTTGCATACAGATCCACTCCAGAGGCTTCAAGATGACTCAGATTTATAGTTTCCACTCAGGCTTCTCCTCTCAGCACAGACCCATCCTTACCTCCTAGGACACAGCTTGGCCAGGCTGACCTCGCAGCCTCCCACTGCCCACTCAGCTGTCTTGTGTGTCCCATCTCAGCAACGAGGTGGCCATCCTGGCAGCCTGGAGGCGCGGCCCTTGCCCCTGTGTTCAACTCCAGTCTGGATGCGCCTGTTTACTCACAAGAGTTGCAGGAGGTTCGCTATCCACTCCAGCCTCAGCACTTCCCACATGGCGTCGCCTGCTGCAGAAGGCAGCGCAGCCACGTGGCTGCAGAACCTAAGGGCACAGGCCAGCTTCCCTACAGAACGCCCGGTCCCTGAGTCTCAGAGTAGACCTGGCCAGCAGGGCGGGCCCCAGCTCCTCCACCTGGCTGCATCTCAGACCATGCTCCAGTAACCCCATCTGCTTACAGCGCCCTGTTCTCCCCAGTTTATGAATTTCTTCTCCTCTTCAAATCTCACATCAGATTTATTAAATTCCCCTTCATATGCTCTGAGTATACCACACATCTCTCCTTCTATTGTATATTTATTGTTTTGATCAGGGGTTAACACACTGCAGCCTGTAGTCTAAAGCTACCCTCCATCCCTTTCTGAAAATAGAGTTTCGTTGGAGCTCAGCCTCACTGCACTTATATGCAGTACAGATGTGTCTGTGCCCCCACGCAATGCAGAGCTGGGCATTACAACAGAGACCAGGAGGCCCACCAGGCCTCAAATCTCTACTGTCTGGCCCTCCACAGAAAACATGCGCCATGCCAGTCCCTGGTTTTGCTTATTCGATAAGCTGTCTGCTACACTGGACAGCAACCCAAGGCTGGACACCGTGCATGTCCTTCACTGCAAGAGCTTCATGGCCAAGGCACACTGTGCCTGAGCTGGGTACTGGCTGGACAAATGCAGAATCAGATCGGCCACATCACCAGGTCACATGTCCCACCCTTGGCTGTCTCCTAAAGCAAAGCCTGCCATGATGCCAGGAGCCAACATGATCACTTCACACACTCTCTCTCCCTTGCCTCTCTGGTAATGCCCATTCATTCTGCTGGCTGTGACAGCTGAGGCTCATTGATGATGTCGTGCTCTTCCAAAGACGAAGGAGGCAGTAAATAAATTGTCTGAACACAGGGGCTTCTTCCCCAAGTGTGAGTACAGCAATCACACACAAAGTAAATATCACCATGCACAGTGGCTGCACACATGGTCACACACATAGTGGCACAGCCTGTGAGAGCATCTGGGCATTACACATGGTCACATGCACCATGGCCCAGCCTGTGAGGGCATCTGGGCATTACACATGGTCACACGCAACGTGGCCCAGCCTGTGAGGGCATCAGGGCATTTTGCCTCATTTACAGTAGGGAGAACTAGGTTCAGAGGGTGCCGTGGTTGGAAAGAGCCTCCTCTCCTCTTCTGGCTGTGAAAGCTCTTTCCCTTTTAACACAACGTTTCCAGAATGTGTGCTTCTGAGGAAAAATGGGCCCTGTGCTCAAATGTGGTTAGAATGGGGATGTACACCATAGCCTGGCGGAGGTGCTACAAGAAAGATGCCTGCCTAACATTTCCAGTGTGTTTGGCCTCAGTACATTTCCCTCCAAATACCCCGAACCCCTCTGCAGAGATTGGTGTTCTATAGAACACTCTTGGAGAAACACACATCTTTAATCATCCAAGTCTGCGCCTATGGCTGTGGCCCTGAGGAGATTTTGGGGCAGAGATCTCAGCCTTCCTTCCTATAAAATGCCTTCATCTCCCAAATCACCCTATTGCTCCATTCTCTCAGCACAATTGAGTTAAACTCAAGAAAAAAGCAATTTCTTTACCTGAGCAAAGTAATGCCCCTATAATACAAATGACAGAGATCATCCTTTTAAGTGATTTTTGATGTTTAAAAGAAGAGCTTGCCTACTTACACGCAAGTTAACATCAGACTGTTCCTCCTTCACCCGGGGTGACGCCGCATGAGCACCGCCTTCCCCTCCACCTTCACAAGCAGGAGTCAGTGCCGCAGGCTCCTTCTGACACGCTGCTGGTGGCCGCCCCTGGGCTCTGCTGCACGCGCAGTGAAACTCGGTCATGACTCACACCCGATATACTTCGTTCCTCACTCATTCATCTCGCATCCATCTTTACATCACCCCCGCCTTTTGCCAGTGTTCAAAGAACGCTCACTGAATGAAACTGAAAGCCTTTCCATTGTTATCTCACTGGCCAACAAATATTTCTCAGAAACCTCCTGTGTGCTCAACTCCATGCTAGGCCAGATCCAGGAGCTCGCAACCTAAGAGGGGAAATGGGAGAGACGTGATGGTCCAGAGGGTGCTATGAGGAATGTCATCTCCTCATCACTGATGAAAGTGACAATTTTCTGGGAAATTGGGAGAGGGCTCACAGAGGAGATGAGAGCCCCTCAGGGGGCCGGAGGAGCTCTTCTGGACACACCAGGGCAGGGGAGTAGGGCTGAAGGCACGAGGGCACCAGGAACAGCTTTGGAGGGGCGGGCAGTCTGGGACATCCGGACTTTGTCCTATGGGTAATGGAAGCCATGGAAGATTTTTAATCAAAGCAACATGATTAAGCCTATGTTTAGGATAAAATCCAGTCTGGAGGAAGAATTGCAAGGGAGAAGCTCTCTTTTTATTTGAAAAGGCACTGGAGCAAGGCTGTGTGTTCCTAACCGAGTATTCTTGGGTATCCTACGAGACACATGCTGTCTAGGCAAAGCCAGAAGTCGGGGATAAGGGGCTGCCGAACTCCGTGAGGGCGACATCGCCTCTGAGACTGCAACCATTCCCGACAGAACCAGGCAGAGAACTGGGGACCAAAAGGGACCTGCTCTTGCTCAGCCTTCAGGTTTCATCCTCCAGAAGGAGTCAGGGCACACACCCCATGGTGGTGACGCCGGTGAGGTCGCGGTGGTGACGCCGGTGAGGTCGCGGTGGCGCCCCCAGCAGCAGGAGGGTGCCTGTGGCGGGCGGCAGTGCCCCGCCCTCATGGCCGGGGACAGGAGCCCCGCAGGATTCTGGACAATACTGGGAAGGAAGAGGAGGGAATCCTCGACCTTGGGCCGGAGCCTGGCCGCAGACCACTGAACCCTGAGTGTCTCGACAGGTCTCAAGAAGAAAAAAATTCTTGGAAGCTGACGAGGCAGTGAGTGAAAACAAAAGATTCTATCTGGTAGGAAATAGGATAAAATGGAGAGAAATTTGTTTTGCTTGGGGAGATAAAATAAGCAACAGACCACTGAACTCAGGTCAGAAGAGCACAGCCGCCTGCCCCAGAACTGACAGCAGACAGAGAAGGAAGTGTGTTGCAGGCAGGTACAAAGAAGCAGCTATTTTGAGGAAAATCGTCTTACACTCAACATGGCTCCTCTCTGCTGGCAGGCAGCACCCTTGTGAGTAGACTGACCAGACCCCTCATGATGAAAAGCATCCCAGGCAATGCTGGCCATGTGAGAGCTCTCTAGTTTCTTTCTGCAGATTCCTCCTGGAAAGCAAGCAGGGGCCCTGAATGGCCCCCACTGGCCTCTTCCTGAGTGGATTCCCTCACCAAGTCAGTGCAGTTGCCGAGTTTCCACCTGGCTTTGTGCTGCGTGGAGGCCGCTCTGGAGATGAAAACCCCAATCAGAGGGACCTCAGGTAAAAGGGCAGCGTCACCCTGGGACCAGAGCCATTTATAATGGCAGGTCAGCCTCATGGCTGCAGGGCCCTTGTGTTTGAAAAAAAAAACAAGCTTTGGGCCTGTGGGATTAGAGGAACATCAGGCACCGGGGTCTAGGGGGTGGGGGCTAGGGAAGGAACAATGGTGGGTGGGGGGATTGGGGAGGGACAGCATTAGGAGAAATAGCTAATGTAGATGACGGGGGATGGATGCAGCAAACCACCATGGCACGTGTATACCTAGGCAACGAACCTGCACGATCTGCACATGTACCCCAGAACTTACAGTATAATAAAAAGAAAGAAAACAAACAAGCTTTGGGCCTGTGGGATCTCCGTGTGCTCTGAAGTTGCTGTTTATACAAAAGCGTTTTTGCTAGCAGAAATTGGCTAACGCTTCTTCAATGTACTTCCCAATTACCCAGAGAGCTTGGAGACATGACTTCGAGGAGGGAGATGTGGCCCCTGCATCTGGTTTGTGTCTAGGTAGTTTCAGAAGTGGCCTCCTCATTGGCTGGTGTCCTTTCCCGTTTCATCACACATGACCTTCTCCTGCACATGTCTCGAGGGCTTTCCCAACAGGGTCCATTGCCACTGGGTGAGCATTGAAAATTGAATGCTTCATTATTTGCTTCCTGGGGAGATATTGTTCCCCAAATGGAAAGCTGTCTTCACTCCAATAGAGGTGGTCTAGCCGTGATCTTAGCCACTTTGAATATGAAGCCCAGTGGAGTATGCACAGTCTGACTTGTCATACAGGGGTGGACTCATGAGGCTGTTACACGAGGAAGTGATTGAGAGGATCAAAGCAATTATTCAAGCCAGTCTTGGCAAAAGACGCAGGTATTACAACAAAGGGTCATTTGAGGCTCACAGGGAAAGGTCATTGTCGTGGTAAGAGAGCTGGAAAGCTGCCCTGCCACTAATTAGCCATATGTGAGCCCAAGAGATCTTTAAAAATAATATATCACGGCTCTATTGAGATATAATTCATGTACCATAATATTCACTCATTTAAAATGCAGAATTCAATGATTTTAGTATCTTTGTAGAGGTATCTCATCAGCTCCACAATCAATTTTCAAACAGGTTCACCATCCCTAAGGAAAACCCAGCCTGGTTTGGTGGCTCATGCCTGCGATCCCAGCACTTTTGGAGGCGAAGATGCACCAATCACTTGAGTCTAAGAGTTTGAAACCAGCCTGAGAAACATGGTGAAACCACATCTCTATGAAAAATACAAAAAACTAGTCGGACATGGTGATACACACCTATAGTCCCAGCCACTCCGGGGACTGAGGTGAGAGGATGTCTTGAGCCCAGGAGGCAGAGGTTGCAGTGAGCTGTGGTCACTCCACTGCACTCCAGCCTGGGCAACAGAGAGAGACCCTGTCTCAAAAAAAAAAAAAGAGTGGGGGAGGTTTAAGAAAGAAAGAAAACTTGTACCCATAAGCAGTCACTTCCCATTTTCTCCCAACCACCCCAGCCCTAGGCAACACTAATCGTCTTTCTGTCTTTATAGATTCCAGGCATATTTTTAACATGACTGAGCCTCAGTTTCCCCATATGTAAAATACAGGGAACTGGAATGTGTGGTTGCTAGAGAAGCCCTCTGAAGCCTCTATTCCTTTAATACCCCTAAGTCCTATTATCACATCATAACCATTTTTTCATGTGATCTTGCAAAATCAGGCTATGGTGCTGGCCCTGGCTTGGGTTATGTTATTTGTTTAGTTGAAAGAGTGTAAGATTTATCTGCGAGGCCGAGGAGCACATCGCACTTCATTTCACTGATAGGCACAGGCTCCACTCTGCCACACACCTGCCTCTGGAGAGCAGAACCCCTGCATGGGAGCCTCAGCACAGATCACAGAGCACAGTAACAGGATAGCTCACTAAGGCCCCAGGTGAACAGCACTGGTCACACTCTCCAAAGAAAAACAATAGACTCTCAGAGGTAGGATGGCACCTGTTCTGGGACACCTGATCACTGTCCACTCCCAGCCTAAGGGAAGACACCAGGCAGAAACAGTAGATTGGGAGGGGATTTTGTTAAATTATTTTAAAGTGAACAATTAGGTGGCATTTAGTACACACTGCACAACCACCCTCCTCTAGATCCAAAACATTTCCATTACTCCAAGGTAAAACCTGTTACCCATTAAGCAGTTTCTCCTTTTTTCCCCTTCCTCTCAGCCTCTGAAAGCCACCAATGTGAGCTCTGTCCCTATGGATTTGTCTATTTCATATGAACAGGATCGTCTAATATGTGACTTACCATGCCTAGCTTCTTTCTCTTAACATAATGTTTGCAAGGTGTGTCCACATTGTATTATGTATCAGTATTTTATTTTCTTGTGGTTGAATAATTTCACTGTGTAAATATGCCACAATTTATTTATCCATTCTTCTGTTGGTAGGCTGACTTGGGTGGTTTCCACTTTTTGGCTTATGTGAATAATGCCACTATGAAAATGCATGTTACATATACTTGTTTCTGTACCTGTTTTCGGGGTATATACCTAGAAGTGAAATTGTGGAGTCGTACAGTAATTCTATGTTTAACTTTTTGAAGAACCACTACGCTGTTTTCCACAGAGGTTGAATCATTTTACATCCCCACCAGCAATGCACAAGGGTTCTAATTTTTCCACATCCTTATCAGCACTTTTATTTTCTGTTTTTAAATTATCACCATTGTAATGGGTATGAAATGGTACCTCATTGTAGTTTTGATTTTCATTTCCCTATTGACTAACGACACTGAGCATCTTTTCATGTGCTTGTTGGCCATTATGTATCTCCTTTGCAGAAACTCTTTTGCCCGTTTTTCAATTGAGTTGTCTTCTGCTGTTGAGTTGTAAGAGTTCTTTATGTATTCTGGATACCAGATGCTTATCAGATGTATGATTTCCAAATATTTCTCCTATTTCATGGGTTGTCCTTTCACATCAAAGGATAATGTCCAGGATAGTGTCCTTTGATGCACAATTTTTTAAATATGTACAAAGCCCAGTTTATCAATTTGTCTTTTTTGTACATACTTTTTGTGTTATATCTAAAAATCCACTGTTAAACCTAAGATCATGAAGATGTATCCCTACGTAATCTTCTAGGAACGTTTTGAGTTTTAGTTCTTATAATTAGGCCATTGATCCATTCTGAGTTAATTTTTTTATGTGATGTGAAGAAGGGGCCCAACTCCATTCTTTTGCAGGTGGATAGCCAATTGACCTAGTACCACCTGTTAAAGAGACTATTCTTTTCCCATTGAGAGTCTTGGCACCCTTGTTAAAACTCAATTGACCACAAATTGTTTGTTTTTGGGCTCTCAATTCTATTTCCTTGGTCAATAGATCTATCCTTATGCTGGTGTTTGATTATTGTAGTTCGTAGCACTTTTCAAATGGAGACATGTGAGTTCTCCAACTTTGCTCTTCTTTTTCAAGATTGCTTTAGCTATTTCAGGCTCACTGAAAATCCATATGAATTTGAGGGTCAACTTTTCCATTTTGTCACAAAGGTTACTAAAATCTTAATAATGATTGCATTGAATCTGTAGTTTGCTTTGGGTAGAATTGATGTCTTAACAACGTTGTCTTCCAATCCATTAATAGAGATTTCATTTCCATTTATTAAGATCTCTTTAATTTTTTTCAGCAGTGTTCTGTAGTTTTCAGTGTACAAGTCTTTCACTTACTTGGTTAAATTTACTCCTAGTTATTTTACACTTTTGGATGCTATGGTAAATCGAATTCTTTAAATTTCCTTTTTGTATTTTTCATTAGGGGTGTGTGAAACACAACTGCTTTTTGTGTGTTAATTTTGTACCCTGCAAATTTGCTGAATTCACTTATTAGCTCTAGTAGATTTCTTAAAAGTTCCTTGGTATTTTCCACATATAGAATGTATATGTAGAAAATACACATGTATATGTATATGTAGAAATGTATGGGTAGAAAATACATGTATATGTAGAAAATGCCTCTCTGTGAAAACAGAGATAGTTTTCCTTTTCCAAGATAGTTCTCCTTTTTTCCTGTTTGATTGCTATGCCTAGAATTTTCAGTACAATATTGAATAACAGTGGTGAAAGTGGGCATCCTTGTATTGTTCTTGGGTGGGAAAGCTTTCCATCTGTCACCATTGATGTGATGTTATTTGTCGGTGTTTCATAAATGCTCTTTACATCATTGAGGAAGTTTCTTTATATTACTAGTTTGATGAGAATTTTTATTATGAAGGGTGTTATGTCATGTCACATGTTTTTCTGCATCAGTTGCAACAATATTGTGCATTTTCCCCTTTGTTTTATTTATGTGGTATAGTACATTGACTGATTTTATTATGTTGAACTACTTTTGCATTTTTGGAATAGATCCCACTTGATCATGGTATCTAATCCTTTTAGTATGCTGTTAGATTGAGTTTACTTGTATTTTGTTGAGGATACCCTACATTTCTATTCAAAAGGGATGTTGGTCTGTACTTTTCTTGTGATGTTTTTTATCTGGGTTTGGTATAAGAAATATGCTAGCACCATAGATTCAGTTAATAAATGTTTCCTCTCTCATATTTTAGAGGAGTTTGAGAAAGATTGGTGTTCTTCTTTAAATGCTTGTTAAAATTCACCAGTAAAGCCATCTGAACCTGGACTTTTCTTTCGTGGAAAATTTTCTTACAACTGATTCCATTGTTGTACTTGTTTATAGGTATCTTAAGATTTTCTATTTCTTCTTGAATCGATTTTGAATATTTGTATGTTTTTAGGAATTTGTCCAATTCACTGAGGTCATCTAATTGGTTGGCATACAATTATTCATAGTATGCTCTTATAATCCTTTTTATTTCTGTAAGATCAGTAGTAAGGTCCCCACTTTCATTTCTAATTTTAGTTATTTGCATCTTCTACTTTTTTGTACATCTAGCTATTAGTTTTCCAATTTTGTTGATCTTCTCAAAGAACCAACTCTTGGTGTTATTAAGTCTTTCTGTTGGTTTTTAATGTCTATGTTATTTGTTTCTGATCTAGTCTTTATTACACCAGCTTTCTGGTTAGCCTTAGGTTTAGTCTGCTCTTCTTTTTCTGGTACCTTTAGGTATAAAGTCAGGTTACTGATTTGATATCTTTCTCCTTATTTAATGTATACATTCAGGATGATAAATTTCCCTCTGATCTTTATTGCATACTACAATTTTGGTATGTTACATTCTCATTTTTATTCATCTCAAATATCTTTTAATTTCCCTTATGATTTGTTCTTTGACCCCCTGGTTGTTTAAGACTGTTTAATTTCCACGTAATTGTGAATTTTCAGATTTGGTCTCTGTTATTGGTCTCTAGTTTTATTCTATTGGGTTTGGAAAGGATACTTTGCATGGCTTCAATATTTTTAAATTTACTGAGAATGATTTTATGGCCTAACTTATGATGTATTCAGGAGCATGCTGTGTGTGCACCCGAGAAGAATGAGTAATCTGCTGTGGTTTGACAAAGTATTCCATACATGTCCCTTAGGTCTACTTGGTTTATAGTTATTTAGCCCTCTACTTCCTTGTTAATCTTCTGTCTAGATATTCTGTTTACTACTTAAAGGAGGGTATTTGCATAGCCAAGACAATCCTAGGCAAAAAAAAAAAAAAAGCTAGAGGCATCATGCTACCTGACTTCAAACTACTGTAATCAAAACAGCATGGTACTCATATCAAAACAGAGATATAGACCAGTGGAACAGAACAGAGGCCTCAGAAATAACACCACACAACCTCAACCATCTGATCTTTGACAAATCTGACAAAACAAGCAATGGGGAAAGGATTCCCTATTTAATAAACGGTATTGGGAAAACTGGCTAGCCATATGCAGAAAGCTGAAACTGGACCCCTTCCTCACACCTTATAAAAAAAATTACCTCTAGTTGGATTAAAGATATAAACATGAAGCCTAACACCATAAAAACTCTAAAAGATTGGAAGTGAAATGAAAAAAAAA